>JAODGC010000006.1:7442867-7492273 GCA_027574925.1 Ecitoglossa quadriceps | reverse complement strand
AAGAGATAGAGTTTTCAATTTGAACTTTAGATTGTATATGTAAAGTTAATATTTGCAATAAAAATAACAAGGGAGTAGTAAATCTGGGAATGTATAAGGGTCAATGCAATAGATTTATTGGTAATGACTTAATAAACTTGCAGGTTTATATGATGGCCCAACCTAATAAAGTACTGCATGCATAAATTTTCCTTCTGGATTTTGTTATAGCGCTGATATTTTATTAAGCATAACGACCTTCTTACACTAACTGTTATATTTTGTTTTCCATGAAGCACAATTTGCATAAAAATTTATGTGGTATTTACATACAAAAGCATTTTTATAGAAATTTCTTTTATGTTCTAAAATATATATTTTTTATATATTTTATTGACTATTTTCCTATATAATGCAAATACATTTATCAATTAATATTTTATTAGATATGATACAATTGTGCTGACCTCGTATGTTCAACATTTAATAGTTTATAAATTCTTCTTACTCTTAGAAATCTAGGAATCTGGCAAAATATTCAAAACTGCGGTTATCTGCAAAAGTGGGAAAATCTGCAGCAGATTAATTCTAGGTATTGAAACACGTTTATCTCCAACCCAGGTAGAGGCCGACACCTACAAGTGTTCCTTTAACGCCCAAATACTATTCTCTTCTCTGTTTTACTCAGACAATTTATATATTTTAAGACGTTTGGTGGAACATCAATATTTTATATGTAATAACATATCTTTTGCAAAAACTAAATAATTTAATGTGATTTGTACGTTTCTTTATTCGAAAAGTTAACTATTATTTTACACACATTTATTTCCGTTCAAATTATAACAATTTTATAACGTAACAACATTACATATAACATAATTATAACCATTCATACATATTTAGATCTATTTTAGCTAAACTTCATTTTGTGCAGTGCAATGTTTTGTCTTAATCTCAGTTATAAACGTAGTAGCGATTAGCTTATGATTACGTTGTAAATCGCCTATGTTTTGTATCCGCTAGACTCTTGTAGATGCAGTAGAATTTGACAATTAATTGCTCTGAAATTCTCACCTTTGAAATATTGATTTGTTCACAAACCCATAATTGCTTTAAACTGCAAACTATTATAAACTTGATTCCCAATTTATATAAGATGGGCATATGATTCTACCGCGAGGGCTCACATTATATTACGTACCAGTTACAATTAACTTTCAATTGATTAAATTTTTGCCACAGAGGTATTAAAATAACCACAATATATTATTCCAAAACGAATAAGAAATACCTTCAGTTCAGAACAATAGCTATTCAACTATCAATTAAATTTATAATTGATGCCAAGTATATCAACTTGTAGTTTCTTTTTTAAATCTTTATTTGCACGCGTTAGAGTAGTAAGAAAGAGGCGGAGGATAGACGTTAGCTGAAGCGTGACGTTTCGGCACGAGTCAACATGTGTGGCGGCATTTCTTGCATGCTTTCAGTCTTGTCTTAAAAGTGCTGAGGTGAACTACTGCTGAATGATTTCAATGCAAAAGGACACAAATAGGCGATATTTTAACTTGATGTTTATGTGTGAGCTAACAACGGTGTAGTAATAATAAGTTGTGATGTTTTAAATTGCTCACTGGTTTAATACCAATTGATTGATACATCAGGAAATTCTTTTGGCAATGAGAAAAGGTTGAAAGCAAAAGGAAAAGTGCATTAAAGTAAGTACTATGTAAATTTGTATTTATTAACATAATGTTTTGGTGCATTTCGTATAAAAACGAAAGTTCTTAATGTGTTAGGCTTCCTTGGCTTTAATTAAATTACAATTCGAATGTTAAATTACAATTGTGTGGATAATCACTATTATTACTTTAGCCAACTTGCTGAATTTATTATAATTTGTGTGTGATAAAATCAAAAGTTTTTTAGGTGGACATTTTAACTTCATAAAACTTAAATCCGGATAGTTTTCTTCCATCAAATCTTTGGATTGACAGACACTCCCTAAACGGTACTCGTCAGATCTTATAGATCCGCACGTTTCGTTTTCAAGCGTTTTTTTAAAACTGTACATTTTCACATCGCAATTATTAAAACGTCTTGTGTTTCTGTAACGGTTACATATATTATATTACTCAGTCTAACAACAGCGATGTCACTGCGCAAAGCTTGACAGCTTGCGAGGTGTAACTCTTTTTCACAGCCCGCTGAATTCGCGCAAATCGCATAATTGCAAGTGACTACAATTTAAGGCAATTCAACGCAAAAGAAGTACAAGTAGATGCAACTTTCCAATATTATGTTATGTATCTTTATTGTTTATGTTAATTGACGATTAGTTTAATGAGCGTTAGGAAGAGACAATGAAGATGTAAACTAAAATACAATTGAAATGAAACTTTGCTGGTTTCACCTACAAGTTTGATGGTGTTTGGTTCTATGGTTGTCCATCAAATAAGGGAAAGTAAATCAACTAAGCTCGTATTGAAATATCAATTCATTGCCGCATTTCGTAAACTATAAAATATCCAGTTTTTTTTTACATTGACATTTCTTGAACTGAAACAGATTAAATAAGTTTGGCAATTTCTTGCTCTGTTGATGCTCTTGAGCATTTTGTGTGCAGGTTGATTATGGTAGAATTATTAGTAGCAAACTTAATCCAAAATTAAATTTTGTATAAAAAAAAATCGTTTTCAAGTTAGATTTTACATTGTTAGATATCTATACCTCACAAAATCACCTTAAATCAAAATCAGTTTGCAATGAATTTATTGTCGTACGACACGTCAAGTTGTGTAACGCATTCTCTCCCACAACAATGGCTTGTTTAAATGTTTCAACACAGCATGGAACAACAATGTGCATCGCTTCAATAACAACAATGCAGAAATATTGAAACAAAAAGGCGGTAGTGTTCAGCATATCTGAAGAGAGAATGGGAATGTTTGTAGCAAAAGTGGAAACAAGCGCTGAAGAAAGAAATGAGGATCCACAGGGGGATTTCTACACCGGTGTAACTTAATTATTTATTTACACTTTGGTGCTTTCTGCATTTTGAAGTATGGGGGTATTGCTGGTACGAAATGTAGACAAAATGGAAGAAAAACGTATACAACTTTCACTTTGCTCATTAGCATTAACAAAAGCAGACGAACTTTAACGCCTCCTTTGCAATTATTTATTATTCCTTGTTATATGCAATTGTAACTCTAGTTTGATTACAAGAAGACATACCAAGGTTATGTCTTTATTGCTTCACATTGTATACAGTTTTTTTTTTGGCAATTTTTCAACGATTCGCTTTGTTTCACTCGCAAAACAAATGAAATAAGACCTCAATTGAGATTACACACTCAATCGCAATTGGAGTACGCAGAGATTTATGTAATCTGAATGCATTTACAGCGCATCCATTAGAAAGTATCATCACTCGCGCGTGCAGAATCCAATAAAACGCAATAGGAACACACTTAAATCACTTGGCAGTATCTTTTCTTCCACTTAAAAGATGCACGAGTATTTCCAACCTCCAAAGACTATTATCTATGCGCATCCGGTCGGAATGCGCTGAGCGTGAAAAATAGGCCTCTGTTTGCTTCATCTGCATTTAAACGCACTTTTAGTTGCTACATGTCGAACAATTTGCAATATAATCGATTTAAATTGTGCAACTAAGGCAGAACTAAAATAATTCTTGGAAGTTCAGAAATTGTTGTTTACGGATAAAGAGCAGGAAGAAGTTGATCTAAATTTAAGTTCAGTAACAACTTAAGTGTTTATTTTTTGTTGTATCATCACTTATTTTACGTTTCGACATAATGTCTCTTTATTGATGACATGCTCTGTAAACTTCAGAAATTGGTTACTACCTCTTGAGTGTGTAGAAAATTGTATCAATTTTACGCATGCGACTTACTCTAAAAATGTGAAAACCGTTGCAAAATATTTCTAAGCAATGCACTTGCGCAGAATCCATCAGAATGTAGAACTAAAACAATTCAATTGCGTAAATTGCCCGACAGCCCAATCAATTTCTGGGTCGATTTACATAGTTTACGCTCTGCAGCAATTCATAAAGACGCCACATCCGGGTTTTTACATTCACTATAATCAATTTCCTGAGCCAACAAGTTCAATACATGTAGCAACGAAAAACGCAATTAATTAATGAATGAATCGTTGCTTTATTGCAGGTGCAGCACAAATGAACAGATAAATAGATAATTGAGCGCAAAACGGCGAGAAAGTGATCGACAGGAAGCTTCCAAAATTCACGCAAATCACTCAAACCCGGAAATCGGGTTTCACTCTCGGCACTCCACTGCATTTCACTGCGATGCGGTGATCCATCGGCACCAATATTCTGCAACATGGTACAACTTTGGAAGATGCTGTCAGCGATTCTGCTCTATCTGTTGATGCCCACGTTTGGGCAAGGTCAAACTGGTGGTGTTGTTAAAGTTTGTCCTAATCAGCAAGCCATATTACCTTGTAGATGTCTTCTGAGGGATGCAGAGTATCAAGTTTGGTAAGATTTTTTTTTAATTTTCTGTTCAAATAGCTTCTTCTTACGATGATAACATTGTAATATTTCAGGTGTTCACATAGTGACCTCCCAAGAGTCCTAGAAGGACTTAAATCATTGTCCCAGTTCATTATGCATCCAATTGACGAGTTAATCCTTGAGAATAACAATCTCCCATCACTCCCCGGCAAAGCATTCCTACCTCTTAAAGTAATGCGTCTTATGCTGCGTTACAACAACCTTGAACGAGTTTCTAATGGATGGTTACATGGCTTAGAAGACTCTCTAATGGAGCTTTTCGTAGTAGAACCTGAACTTCGGAGTGTCCCCGAAGAATCTTTAATAAATCAGAATCTACTTCAGGCAGTTACAATCCATTCCAATACAATGAAGCGTCTTCCCCAATTTAGCAGCTTACCAAAACTAAGATATATTAATTCGGAAGGTACTAATATAGTTGAACTCTCACCTAGACACTTCAGGAACCTTCCTAGCTTAGAAAAAGTGCAGATAAGTGGAAGTGTTCGTCTTGATAAATTAGAAGCTGGCCTCTTCCAAGACCTCCCAAAACTTCAACTGATCAACATCTCAAACTGTGGGGTATCATGGATGCATTTAAGAGCTATTACTAGGTTACCAGCTTTAAAAGAGTTATCTTTAGAAGGGAATAAGATCCAGGATGCTAGTGTGGTTGGACGTGCTGCTAGGGATCTTCCAGCGTTGGAAACACTGAGATTAGACCATAATTTAATTGCTACATTGGGAGAAGCAGCGTTTGTAGATCTCCCTAGCTTGAAGAAATTGACCCTAAGTAATAATGAGATTGTTGAATTGTTAAATGGAGCTTTTCATAGAGTACCAGCATTGAGGTCATTAGATTTAAATAATAACAGAGTCCGTAGAGTGCATCCAGAAGCATTTCTCCAAAGAAGTGGTAGTGGAATCGAGGAACTCTTCCTGACTAACAATGATATCTCGCATGTAGTTGAACTGCGAGCTCTTTTAGATGCCCTACCCCGATTGACATTCTTAGATATGAGTTACAACAACATAGAATCTATTCCTTTCGGAGCTTTAAGTGGGCATCAAACTTTGGAATACTTAAGATTAGACTATAATAAACTACATATTATTGATAGAGAAGCATTTTTAGGAATGCCTGCTTTACGTGAATTGCGCCTCAAGAATAACTCACTAAGTGACCGTCTAGAAGCCCCATTTTGGAATCTTCCATCGTTAAAAGGCCTCGACCTAAGTGGTAACTACTTCAGAAGAATCACCGCACGCATACTGTCAAATGTTCCTGAACTTAGGAAAGTAGATCTTAGCAGCAATCAAATTAATTTCGTCGATCCAGCAGCTTTCTTAATGACACAAAATTTGGAACATGTTAATTTATCAAAAAATGCGTTGGTTACACTTCACCCAGCTACCTTCAGACACTTGTTGAATCTCTATGAACTAGATGTAAGTAAAAATGACCTAATGGAGTTTGTTCCCGGTCTTCCACGAGGAGTAGAGTATCTTTTTATGTCTGGAAATTCAATTACAAACATTCCACATCAACCATCACCTGATCTAGATCTTCCTCAGTTGAAAATGTTGGATTTATCAAGAAATACAATTCAGAGAATACCACCAGGTGTTTTTAGGACAGTCCCACAGCTGAAGAAGCTATATTTAGGAAGAAATTCACTGCAGGGCATTGATGATACTGCCTTAGCGGGGCTAACCAAGTTGGAAGTGTTGGACTTACGAGAGAATAGGATATCTAAGTTGAATCCCAATATATTAAAAGATAACAATGAATTGCTAGAGCTGAATTTACGAGAAAATAGATTGGATGTTTTCATGGATGATGCATTTTCCGGAGCTGAAAATATAAGGAATTTGGATATTAGCAGAAATCAGCTTACTGAGATTCTATCTGGGACCTTAGAAAGCATCAGAGACTTGGAAACAATTGATGCGTCCCACAATAGTTTAGTGCACCTACCACTTGGTCTCTATGGAATGAAAAAACTCCGCAAATTGGATCTTACTGACAACAGACTCAACGCTATAAATCCTGACACTTTAAGCAGTTTAATTTCACTAGAAGAATTGAAAATGTCCCATAATTTCATCAAATCTCTACGAAGAGGAGCTTTTGATAATCTTCTTAATCTCAGAATATTAGACTTGGATAATAATGATCTTCAAGAGATAGAACCCGAAGCAATTCATTCTTTACCTCAGTTGAAGAACTTAAAGTTAAGTCAGAATAAACTGATGGAAGTTCCAAATGCAGCGTTTAGCAATCTGCCATCTCTGCAAACAGCAGAATTACAAGATAATGAATTGAAATTAATAGGGACCAATGCTTTCCATTATGTTCCGCACTTATTGATGTTGAATATCAGCAGAAATCAATTTAGTGGGCTTGAAGATGCAGGTTTAAGAAGTTTAAGGTCTTTAGAAATGCTAGATATAAGTAATAACCAACTAGGACAAGTATCAAGTCCAAGTTTAACAAGGATGGAATGGTTAGTTGAACTAAGAATGGATAATAATAAAATATGCTCTGTCCAAGGCGCAACTTTTAACGGAATGCCTAGATTGAGAGTATTGAGTTTAAGGAATAATAAGATGATGAGTTTTCCCGAGCATGCGATACAGAAATTAAGAGGAAATATTGCAGTTTTAGATATTGATGGTAATTAACTCTTCCATTTATCTCTTTTGTTTCGGTTAGAGTGTAATAAATTTCTTCTGTATTAGGTAATCCATTGGCATGTTCTTGTAGCCTTCTGTGGCTTCGCGCTTGGCTTCAAGAACAACAAGTAATGGGCCCGCGATGTCTAGACGGTACCCTCCTAAGGGAAATAAGATTATCGCGGCAGGAGTGTCAAGCTGAAGAAAGACACAATGACCCTGTTGCACCAGGATGTGAAGCTGAACTTTTAACAGCTCCAGGGAGTTTGGGAACGTCTCAGATGTACACCCCACAATGGCAAAACATCAGACACCACAACAAAACAAAACCGCACATTGACAAGAATCAACTGGCACCTTCTCCAGAGGAATCGGACTATTTCTATGATGACTACGTGGATTATCCGTACAATGACACATTGGCTCAACCCCAACCTCATAAACAAAAGCTACAACAAAACAAATTTAATTCTCCTCATTTGGTCCCAGGTGACACTCCAGTAATTTATGCAGCGAGTAAAAATAAAACTAAAAATCCAGACACTCCCAAGGGAGTTGTTGGTTCTCCAAGTAGCAGTGGTTTTACATTCTTTGGTCTACCACTACCAAGTCTCAACCTGAACAATCTTCTAGGAGCTGGGAGTAATAGAGTAGACAAAGGGAAAATAGCGCCTCCAATTTTAGCCACAATACCAGAAATCAACGTTGACGCTGTTATAACTCCCAATGCAGAAAGGAAGACAGCAATTGTTAACAAACCAGGAAAAGGAATGTCATCATTACAAGCACAGTTGTCACAATTTTCTCAATTTCCACCTATTCCAAAATTACCTAACTTACCAATATCTCCTTTGCCAACGATACCACACTTGCTTCCAACTGTTCCTAGTCGACCACTACCACCACCTGACCTGCCAGAAAGACATAACATCATTGGAATGATGCCACCATCACATCCGGAGATCTACCAAGGGGGTTTCATTCCTTTACTACCTGGAAGTAATGGTTTCACACCAATGAATGCACATAATCTTCAGGAGGATATAAAAGGATCTCCTTCAAATAAGCTAAACTTTACTTTGGGTAATATTGAGAAAGTTAATGTAACAAGATTAGTGACGACAAATGCTCAGATTGATCCAACTAATCAACCCCACAGTACTCCAAGTTTTATTAGTAAACGAGGCCCCATTACCCAACCAGAACCCAATGCGAATATAACAGCAATTAAAGGGCCTACATTTGAGGATGAGTTACAAGGAAATTCTAGCACTTTTAAACCATTAGTCACTAAGAAAGGATCTGATGTTACAAAATTGGTTTCTCCTACTACAACCACTGAAACTATTATGACAACAGAACAAGAAATGGATTTGACAATGATTGATGAAGAATATGTAGACGAGGAACCTACAGTTGATCATGTTGAAGATACAACAGCAAAGGTTATACAAGTCGAGACAACTCCGAAAGTTATTGTACATCAGACAGAGGAAAGTAAACTAATAAGGTCATCAAAAGGACCTCAGAAAATTAACGATAATTTTGATGATATTTTCAAAGAAGTTGTCGATGTCCCAGGTGTACCAATCCTGGCTACACCTGCGTCATCAATGCCGTTGCTCATATCCAAAACCTTTTCAATTCCACCTGCAGCAACTAAACCTTCAGGGCCAATCACATTTCCGACGATTGAAACTAAACCAAGTGCGAATATCGAACAAATATATTTAGGACAACTGAATCATGGCAAACCACACCTAAGGAATGATACAAATGATCTGGCAACATCACATTTTTTAGAGTCTAGTTTAGACGATAACAAAAATGATAAGAATCTTATTGGAATTCCATTATCTGCACTGCTGATCCCTGGAGGGCAGATCACATCTAATAAAATGGGTGGACGTTCAAGTATTACAAAGGTTCAAAATCCACTTTCATCGTCAGCTCCGCTTTTGAGTGATTTAGATTTGTCTTCTTCGGGTACTGGTAATAACTTTAATTTTAATGATGGGGAAGCTGGCGAACAAAGTTACCATAGTGATCAACTGAGTCCAATGGCACACAATCGTGAAGCAAGTAAGGAGAGTACAACCGAAGATATGAACTGGTACTTTGCTAATTACAATAAAACTTCAAATATTGAGCCGTTTGTTGGAGGAGGGCATTTTTCTAGTTCTAGCAAAGGCGGTAACACAATACAAACAAATAGTTTGTTGTGTTTGGTGATTTTTGTTGGAATCTTGTATAACATAGGATGGAACCTTTTGAAATAAGAATGTAAAAGAGGTTAATGTAAAATATCTAGTCGTAATAACTTCTGAAATACGTTACGTCAATACTAAATGTTACATTTGTAAAGTAATATATTAACATAGTAATAATTAATTTAGTGATAAGCATGCAAAGTGAATACAGAATCGTAGTTTTTATGATTTGATATATTTGTTACCCTAATAAATACAAGAGATTTTTAAGTTGTAAGTATGGCAAGTTGTAAGTATTTTACACTTGCACTTTATTCAAGAATTAAGAATAATAATCAACACCTCCAAGAACCTATAAGATACACATAATCTCATAAAATCATTACTTATAATCTTTCTTCATAAACAAAGAATTAACATTGTTGAATCACAGCGGGTATTTTGCAGTAGCTTCAGATAAATTGTTGTTGAATTCATATTTCACTTTGTGACACTTCGTGGTAAAGTGAACAGTTCGTGGTCGGATTAAAATTCAATCTTCTTAAGGCCCGAAAAGTGAATAAATCTTACTATATTTCCAACCCCACTTAAAGCAAAATTTGTGTGAATATAAATATTCTCCCTCGTAGTAAGTACCTCACACATCATAATTTGGTAATATTTGTTAACCAAAATGCTGCATTCCAATTATTTCAACGATCTAAATATATTCAAATACTTTCGATCACATCCTGTAATAAAGTATTGAATTATCTCTTTTTTCCTTTTAGAATTAGATCCGTCTCTCTGTCGTTACTGCTGTGACACCAAGAAACTCCCAATTGTTTATAAAAGACACTACAATAGTTACATACATGGCAAAACCCTGTGTCCTAAAATGAGCAAACATGATCGTCCTAATTGCGGACAGAAAGATGATTTTGCGCGTCGTGCTGATGACTGTCCTGAACTAATATCTTATCAAACTGCACCCATTAAACTGCAATAAAAAAAGTCGGGAAAACGCCAGAAGAAAATAATTCTGCAGATTGGCCAAATAACTACAAGTGAAACCAGCCAGTGCAAAGTTAATAAACTACAAAAAATAATTAAAGTGGTGGTCAATAAACTAGAGAAGAAAAAAATATTCAACCCTTAAGAGTGCGATTGCTCAAGAAGCTATTGAAGGAATCAATTTTCAACAAAAGAGAAGAAATTTTAGTTGGGTAGTGCTAATGTATTGATGAGGATGTAAATATTGCAAGATATTATTACAAAAGAAAGTGCGAAAAGTATTTTAAAGAATGTTTGCAGTAGTAAACTGTTGTTGATAAATTAAACAAAAAGGAAAACAAATATTATAGTGTCTGATTTTAATATATTCCTCAGAATCGAATCACCTTTGCGTAAAGCTTTCCTCCTAGCGTTTGTTCCTCAAAACGTCAGTGCTTAAACAGAACAGTGAGGGTTGTGCTATGCGTTGAACGATGGGCGCTTATATCACAAAACCCAAACAAAACGAATCAAATCCAGCAGTGATGGAAAGTGTGTTCGTCGCCATCTGCCCTGTACACCGCATAGCAGTGCCAACCGTGATCCGAATTGGCGATTATGAAATATTTAAGATAATTCTGCCGTACACAAGCGATGAGTCCAGTCGGAACACTAATAGAGTCCAACTTAGATACCGAAACCTTCGTAAAATCCCGTATGGTCCACACGGGCGTCGTTATCACTACTTGCCTCGTAGAAGGCGTGTTAGAACTCCGCTGCGTGTGAAGGTCTTGAAGAAAGAGGCATGGAAACTGCTGGAGAATAAGGAAGAGGTCAAGGCTTCCCTTAGAGCCCGCTTACGAAGGGCTGCTAGAGAAAACAGGTGGAGAGAAAAAGTATTCTTAATGAGAAGGTTGAGAGACAGGAAGTATAGGATGAGGGCTAGGCATGGAGAACCTGATTCTTGGGAGGTAGAAAATCCAAGTAAACCAAGTAGCGACTCTTCAGATCAACCTGTACAGTTACATCCACAAACGCCGGATGAAACGCCTGTTAACACTCCAAAGTACTAATTTTATTCAATGAAGCAATTCATGAATGGTATATTATAATTATGTCTTTATTTCTGAATAAATTTACTGAGGTCTGGCTAGTGAAATATAGAAATGTGTTTGTAAAGAGTAAAGTACAACCGAGAAAATTTGATAGGACGCGGGAATCTGACAGGTAGGTAGGTCCACGTGATCGGGACGTCACTCTTTCCAGAATCTGAACTTAGACTGCTGCAAAGGCTTTTCACAATTTGCTGATATTCGTAACAATGGCGCATTAGATAAATAGTTTACAGCGTTGACTAAAGGTAATAGTCATTCGCAATGTGCGGAACCTGTGCATCGAGAATACTCCGGATTAATACGGATGTCTAACAATTTGTTGCAATTGCTGTAATCAGTAGCTCACTGTTCAACTGAGTTACACCATGAACTCGTCTATTGTTTCAAATCCGACACTGAAACCGCCTATTAATGGTTTACACTGTAACCCTACGTATTCTCCAGCAATAATATGAACCAAATATCAATGATTCAAATTTCAGCGAACTTGAGCACCGCATATAACCCGCAAGTTATTTACCCAAACAATTACCATGAATTCATGGCGTGCTGATAATGTTATGAAGATGATAAACTCTTTTCACGCTGGACAAGGCTTGTAAATAATTCTGAGGAAGTATTAAAGAGATAAGATGTTGAGTCACATTCGAGTGTTGTTTTTTACTTTGATTTTTCATGACTAAGCGAACCGTTTAATCGTGCCTAAAGTGATTAATCAGGCGATAGGTAAGCAAACAGGCTTTCAATGGAAGTGTGCATCGCTTCGAGTGACATGAATAGTTGAAATGAAATCGTGTTTCACTTATTGTACTGATCAGTAATTTGTTGCAATTCAAGGACAGTCAAGGTCGAGGCCACTTTAATTTTTAACTGGCCACGTGCACGCTTATACATATTGAGCAGGCTGAATCGTACTCGACAATTTATGCGGAATTATATAATAAACTGTATTATATAGACTACTGCAAAGCAAGCAATACAAACAGCAGTTAAACAATAACGAAACTAATCTAATAATGTGCAACGATTGCTACTGGTTTGAAATTAATCATGCCCGCATTTGTAATCATAATGACACCTGCTTCAGTTATCTTCCCTTGTGTTCGTTAATTTTATTACAAGAACAAAAGTTTCATACCAATTCTCTTGTTCCCCTTCTTCCTTATCATCTTGAATTTGCTTCAACTTGAAGTGTAGGATGCCAGAGGAATTGATGTCTCTAAGCAAACGTTGTGGAGGTTTACTTGCTTCAAGTGCGGGCATTAAATAAAACAAAAGATGCAAGAAAAGGATTAACGGGACTGGATGATGACGCTAGAAGAGCTCAGACAGAGAGGCAAATGTGCGGTGGTGGTCATTTGGTCCCCACCTCAGTAGAGACGCAGGAAGTTTCATATAAACTGAGCGCATCACTATTCGAGAAACAGTTTAACTTGCTTCGAGTCGCTAGAAAGTGGGTGCTAGTAGGTAGACAGTTGCAGTTTCAATAAAAAAGAATCCAGTTTGGAGTGACTCGGTATTGATAATCACGACATTTACAAGAGAAAGACGACGACAAAGAAGAATGAAGACCTGTTTGGTTGTGGGCGCGCTCCTTATCCTGGGTGCTAATGGGGACTACTTCAGGTAAATACCCAAAGAGATTTTAAAATGTTCTACACCAACATCAACATGTGAGGTGCTCATGAGCATTGATGTTGAACTTTACTGACTGTACTATTGTTCGTTGTTTTTCCTTGTCTTTTGGATCTTGTTGATAAATGCGTTATGTTTATTAATTTGTTTTGTCTTCATTTTCTCATGTTTTCTGTTGGGATGTGTACGCAAGGAAAACGTGTTTAGTTTCTTAACCATCATTTGTTTCAAGCTATCCAACTGAATCACTCATCAATCTGATGGTGTATAAATGTTTATCGTGGGCTGCAACTTCCTCAAATTAATATTGAATAACATAACAACGACACATTGGTGTCTTAAAAATATATCCGTATTGATGTTGCAACTCATATAAGTGCGCTAATTAAACCTAAATCATTAACGAATTAATACGTTTGCATTGCCCGTTACTCCAAATTACTTCAATCTATGATAATTATTTAATCTACTGGTTTTCCAAGTCTACAGTCTGTTGTCAACTACTCCAAAGTAACCAGTGACTCAAGTCAAAAGTTATCGCAGTCGACACTGCAGCAACATTTATCTCTATAAATAGGAGTAAATAAAACAATGGTGGTGATTGTCGTCTAACGAATTTTAATCGTTGCAATTACACTGCGAAATCAAGATGCGAATCTTTCTAGCATGTCGTACACTTGTAAAAACTAATTACAGCTCGTCTTGAAGAAGCAGCCAAGTACAACAAAAAATAGAGTACTGCAATATTCATTACTTATCATTAGAACATGACGCACAATGCCAGGGCTTGTTTCTGCACTGACGCGATTGTAATTAAGTCGCGTATAATTAATGCAGTAATGAAGTTGTGATGAGTCAACTGTGGCTTCCTTTCAATTTAAATCAAGTCACTTATTGTGTTTAGAATTTCATTTGGAATCAGAGCAGTGTGAGATCAGCAGTAGATTCAACTGGAATTGAGGCTACTTGTTATTGTTGATTAGAACCCACATGGAACTGGTTGGGAATTGATTTATGAAGATTTTCCTGGTTTGCAGGAATTTTATGGGCATATTCAGAGAATGAGGGCAAATTTATCAAGTCCAGACTTGTAAAGTACAGTATTACATTGAATATAACATCAATTTGTCTTCTAAAGTGTCGTAACTGACCATGCTCTTATCAAATTTCTCCTAGAGTCAAGAATTGAAAAATTAAGCAAGCAAAATCGAAACTAATTAAACCCACCATATATAATTTTATTACCGTGAGATCTTCTTAGTCTGAACTCTAAGAGACCTACTTTTATTCCTCGGCAATTCCATTCAACTTTCGCACACCTCCAACTCATTAATTATTCTTAGATTGCATGTCTACATCTATTTTGTTCTCAACCTCGCACGCTATTTTCTTGCAGCCCCTACGAACACTTCAACCCATCTGCTCTTTACCCTATTCAAGACCCATATTATTCCAGTCCATCATTCAACTGGCGCTCGCATTATCGCTCATCGGAGGACTTGGAGTCTGCCGAGAGCAGAGAACCACTCTCCCCAGATTACAAAGACCCAAAGAGACCTTCATCCTCGGCACCTAACAAACCAAGTTATGACCCTAATGTATTACCAGGAGGTATACTAGATGTTGATGCAAGTGATGGCTTTGCAAACCCAGCCAACATCCCGGGATTTGGTGATTTTGGGTTTGGGTTCGGCAGTAACACAGGACCTTCGAGGAGACCTTCAACAGGAGGACTTTTTGGGTTTGGCAGCTTCTTTGGACCGAATTTGGAAGAGTACCAGCCATGGTGGAAGGGGTAAGTGATGCAATAATTATTGGTAATCTTGCATTTTGATCAGGATGTTAGTGAAATAACAAATAACTTGTTTTGATTGAAGTGTGATTGAAAAACTGATTTTATCGATATTAACTATGAATAATCAAGGTTTTTGTGATGATTGTTTGGTTAGGAAACAATTTAGTCTCAAACATTGCTAGGAAACAATTCTCATTATTAAATTGGGAGCACTGGAAATAAGCGGTTGTACTTTGTGAATTGTTACATTGAACTTTAAACATGATAATTGTCTGCACCGTTACTTACTCTATGTTGGTGTGATAATTAACACTGTCATATTAATTGAATTATCTTGGAAGGTCGAAAGTTAGACAACCAATTGTTGAATTGTTCACATGTGTATCTAATTTCTTGCTACTTTTTGCATTAAACTAGTTTAATCCATCTTGTTTTATATCAATCAGTATCACTTTTCCACTATGTAGAAAGTTAGACTAATTGAGCATTTATTAAATCCCACATCAATTAATTTTCTCCGTCAATTACTTTTAGACGTTATATCATTCAACCAGCAATTATTTCTTTAGCATTTTCGCAATTAAAAAATCTATAGTTACCATTTCTAAGAATAGTGGCATTTAAACAAATGTCACCTTCTTAACAGCTGGGTGAAATGAAGAGAAAAGAACGTTGAGTTTCTTTTCGGATTCACTAGCGAAGAACGAACGCCACGAAGAAACAGAAAGGTTGCATTGATGACATACCATGCATCGAGAATATGAAATTATTTTATGGTGTCAGTAGAAAGTAGTTTTCTAAATCTCCACTTGTGTCATGACACTAATGCGGTTTTTCTACCGCCTGCAGTACAATGCAAACGACAACTAAGTTGATGAACTTGACCTTCTTTACTTTCTGCTATTTTACACCTATTGGCAATTTTTTACTCAGCCATTAAGCAAACTCGTTGGAGAGGTGTTGAATGAAAAATTATTTTGCTCTCAGGCCAAACGTGTGCATTGAGCGTGAAGAAAGTACCGATGATGATGAAGAGGAAGACGTCATAGAAAATGAAAAGAACCAAACTGAATCGACGCCATCAGTACCCAATTATTTCTCTACCTCGATAAGCCTGTCAAATTGCCAGCAAACTCCAACAAAATATGAATGTGTTACCAAGTAAGTGCAGCAAAGAAATGTAGTTGCTTTCAAGTTGTCGTCTTTTCGTTTGTTCTGGAGATTGTCTCATTTCATGTAATTTTCATTGCCTTGACAGGATCAACAACCACGGCGTCGCCAAGACATTTACCGTTCGTTACAAGTGCTGTTACGGCTTCGTGCGTGCAGAAGGTTCCAACGGCTGCAACAAACAATTGGAGCTCAAATTGTTGGCGGAAACCATAGAGCAGTTGGATGGCAAGGGGTTCATGGAGATGGTGTCAATGGCTGGGATGCGCGACGCTATTGATAACGGCAACTTCACTGTTTTCCTGCCCACTGACCAGGCAATTGAGGAGTTTGATGATAAGATGAATGACATGGTAATTAAATTGACTCAATCTGTAAGCAAACGAAGCGAACGCATTCCTTGGATTTGTTTTGCTATTTTTATATGTTTGACTAAGGTTTTCTTGCGTTTTCCTTTGTTTAGAACCGAGTTGAGATGGTAAGACGTCGTCGTGATGCTGTTTCTACACCTGAATTAGTCCGTAATCATTTCGTGCCTGGATTCATTGACCTGAACGATTTGTCAAACGAGGAACTGATTGCCACTGAGAACGACAACAAGTCGATTAGAATTAACATTTACCCGACTAGATCATTCGAAAAAATGGTCACAGCCAATTGTAAACGAATCAAAAAGAGTAATAATTTAGCCAAAAATGGAATCGTCCATGTTTTGGATGGTGTTATGCAACCAGCAGTGAATAGCATCCCGGTCATCGTTCAGGACCATCCCAAGTTGACCAGTTTCCAACGAGGTACCTATACCTACAAACCCCCCTCCACAAAACATATTAACCATTCTAATTTTATGTTCAAACAGTTTTGGAGAACACAGACCTCGACACCCTCTTCAAAGACGATGGACACTACACAGTTTTTGCTCCAACTGACGAAGCCTTCGAGAAGCTAGACCCCAACACCAGAGAAAAACTCGTCAGTGGCAAGGGATGCGCAGCTAGTATTCTCCGCCACCACATTGTGGGTAACACAATTTGTTCGGGTGCCATTATTGGTAACGCCACAGCTCACAATATTGCTGGAGAAGTAATTGAAATGGAGCGTAAAGATGACAACAAACTGGTAATCGAAGGAGATGCTAATATTGAAAAAGTCGACATCATGGCTACGAATGGCGTGATTCATTTGATTGACGCTGTGATGATACCAGAAACTGCTTTGTACTTGAACGACGCCTTGAAGAGCAACAACATGACAAAGTTCCAGAAGTTGATTGAAGATGCAGAGTTCCAGGAGGAGATGAACGCATTTGAAAATGCAACTGTTTTCGCTCCAAGTAACGAAGCATTTGAAACTCCTGAAGCAAAGAAGTACGTAGAAGAGCTCCAAGGTGATAAGGAGAAGATGAGGAAGTTCATCAAAGCTCACGTTGTGGACAAGAAATTAGAGACCTGCGAAATGGAGAACAATGTCTTCTTAGACACTCTATCTGAGGATCATCGATTGAGAGTCAATTTGTATTCAACTGTAAGTCATCCAAGTAATCTTTGACCTTCTGTTTATTAGTGTTTTTTTTTTCTGTTTTATGGGTGCAGTTGCCATTGTTTGCCAACATCGTCAATAGAGCAACTGTAAACTGCGCACGCTTGACCAATTTCGACGAGAAATCGTGCGGGTCAGTGATTCACGAAGTGGATCGCATCTTAACTCCAGTCAACCGCACCATCATGGACATCATCGAATCAGATGACAGTTACAGTACACTGAGGAAGGTCATGCAGGATACTGAACTGATAGAAATATTGAAGGACCCAAAGAGGTCCATCTCATTCGTAGCACCGGATAATGATGCCTTCAAAAATGTCAATGAGGAAGACATGAAGACTTTGATGGAAGATAAAGAGAAAGCTAATTTGGTGTTGAAGAACCATGTCCTAACTGGTTAGTGGATAAAAATTTGATGATTGAGGAGGGTCTGTAAGGCAGTTTGTTTGCAGAGGTTCTGTGTTGTTCTGGAGTTGGTCCACAAACCTGGGGGTTCAATAGTGTCGTTTCCACCATGGCAGGACAACATCAGCAGGTGTCTCGCAGTGGATCCAGACAGGTTCGTATTGGGCGTGCCTCAGTCACCAAATGTGATGGAATGGCCACCAATGGTGTGGTACACACAGTAAACAGGGTGCTCTTCCCGCAACGTCCCCACCACCCTCAGCTAGGGTTCTTTTTCTTTGATTTCTAAGCCGTTAGATTAAATGATAATTTCAATTATTTATAACCCTTACACAGAACATACTTCTTGAGGAAAGCAGTGACTGATGTTTATGTTTGTACTTTTTATAATATTAATTTTATTGTTGCAATGTTGCTAGCCGAACATATTCCTTGTGGCAAATGCGAGAATGTAATTTTAAATAATTCAAAATGGTGATACAAACGTTAAATTATAAATGCAAGGTTGCGTGAAGCTGGTGATTGTTATTACGTTCGAAATATTCAAATAAGTTGCTCCTACAGTGAAGAACAATCCGAGAAAGATTACCAAAGAGGCGAAGATATGTTCAAATATTTTATGGAATTCATAACCTACGATTGATGCAGAAGGCATTTGTTTATGTTCCAAGTTTGTGGTGGAGGTCGAAGGAGTTGGATTCGTCGTACCACTGGCTGAACTGTAAACCAAACTGTTAAAAGTGGCAAGTTGCAGATTATCCTCGTGTTTTTGCTTGAGCAAACAAATTCTTATGTAGAAAAGTGGCGGAAGGATGAACACCAGAGGACCAATCAAGGTTCCGCCAATTAGGGACATTACTATGTCGAATTTGGGCACTGCTTCGGCGATCAAGGTGGCAACAATACTCAAGGAGGTACGTAAGATACATCTGCGGTGATTAAACTCTAAAACACAATTAACAGACAAATAGATTCATGTGTGTTTCATTAAATACCTCTGGAAATGCCTAAACAATCCTCTAGATGCTGATACAAAGCACTGTTGCTTACTGCAAGGGTAAGACACAGTTGTAAAGCAACCAACAATGCGGCGAAGTGTAAGGCAATGGAGCTTGGAAGAGTCCCAAGTAGATTTGATTTGGTTGCAATTCCATAACGCCAGTAAGCAACACAAGATGATGTTGCAAACATTCCCAGGGACACTAAATAATTGCAATAATTAAGTTCTTAATTGCTACCCCATGATGCAAAATACCTAAAAACCCAATTATTATCACTCTCGTTATCTTCTTTTTCTCATCCATATCGACTTGAATTGTCAGTATAGTAGGGTGTATATCAAATTGAAATGTGATAATCCCATATGCAGTCAACATATTCATCCAAATTGATCTGTTGACATCAAAGTCTTCTGTTTCTTCAATCGGAATCGACCGTGAGTCGAATATCATGGATGATATAATCAGAAGGAATGTTCCTAGGACGAAAGTCACACTTAAAGTGCACAATAATCTGAAATCGAAACATTAGTTAATTGTTTGCGCCGTTTGGGCATTGTTTATAATAATTTACTTCATATCCTTGGGACTTCCAAGCCATAATAGTGGACATAACAAGGTGCCAATCACGATAATCCAATAACAGAAAGACAATTCGAAGTTGTTCTCACTGACTTGTCTTCCAAGCAGTTGTAATGTTTGCGAGGCAACTAATAAGTTTGGAATACCACCAGTGAAAATTGTAAAGTCTAAAAAAAATGTTACAATCTTGCTGAAGCGCTTCCCAAATGTTAATTCTGCCAGCGCTGAGTAAGGGTATCGGCTTTTTAGCTCGACTTCCGGGTCGATTTCTTCGGCAATTAACCAACATCTTCCAAGGAGGGATGCTGTGTATATCTGAAGAGAAATTACTATGCAGATAACAACAATACCATAGATTCCTGTAACAACATTAACAGCCAAGGAGAGTTAGGGTGTAAAGAATCTACGAATGCACACCTTACCACAGTCAATAATTGATTTTGGAAGTGCTACAATTGGAAAGACACCAAATACGTCCACAATGCAAATAATTGCGAAAACTGTAGATAAGCCAGAGGTGAATGTTCTATGCACTTTGGCATGTCGTGGTTTGCTTGGGATAATACCAGATAGAAGTAGAGTTTTCTCCGTGATGTCCATTCTGAGACTGATTTAGGTGACTTTGTTGCTTGTAAAGAACTTGATAGGTTTCTCAAAGGTAGTATACGCTATATTGAATTACATACAAGTTGAAACAAGTCTTGGATTATCGTATAACAGTCAACTTTATATTTATTAAAGAATATACATAAGCGTGTTAACAACCAGCGCAAAATTTAGCATAACATATTACTAACTGATTAATGAAATGTATTATCAGGAATTGTCTCATCTAACAAATGTCTGCCTGGGCAATCCCATTAGTCTTTCAACGACACCAACATAATAAATCATTTCAGTGATGCCAAATAATGAAGATATCACCAAAGCTCGACAACCTGCACCTTTATAGAAAGCCCAATATCCCTCACGCTCATATATCTTCCTTGAAAATGATTCAAATGTGTTAGTGGTTGTGCTAAATAATAATAGCTTGGTAACATACTTGAAGCAGTGCAAAACTCCTCTGCATCCTACTTCAGTATTTTTTGCATGCAGAACCTGCATTCGTGTTTTAATGACATCGAAAGGTGTGACGATAAAGCTACTACTTGATCCGGCTAGAAGACCGCATGCTAGGGACCATAAGCAAGTTGTTTCACCTTAAAATTGCGATATTTAGTAATTACTAGGCGCAGTTGCAAATTTCCTGCAGTACCATTTGATTGTTTTGGTCCCAACTCATACAAGAAGGCAAATATTGGGAAATACAAAACGCTAAAAGGTACATCCCGTAGTGCACAAGCTTCAATTCCTTGGAATAGACCAACAAAGCCACGTTTTTGAAGCGTGCTCAGCACTAAGCCTCTTCCAGTTAATTTAGGAGAACTAAAAATTAAGACAATTTAATGGAAATGATTATGTGCCACGTGTGCCATGATCCTACCTATCTGTTTTGAGATGTACTCGTCCTGATTCCTGCAATTGAATTTTAATAAATTCCATTGGTGATGTAACGCAGGTTGCCAGCAGGCCAGTGCATGCAGCTGCAAGTGTTTGGCTTGTTAAGCTTTGTTTCCTTTAAATTTACACATTAATGTTGTGTGTAAGAAAGAAAATCAAATTGTTTGAATACCCATTATGTGGTTGGAATAAATATCGGAAGGTATCATTGCCAACAATATTCACTATTAACTCAGGTGTTACAAATGTAACATTCACCGCTAAACCACGGTATAGGCCAAGTAGTCCTTCATGCTTCCGTATTGCATAGAAAGCATTAACTCTGGGAAATAGTTAATAAGCTCATTACAATAGAAGAAATAATAACGGGGTATGTTACATTGAGGTATATTGCATGTGTGAACCAGCAGATTGTGTTTGAAACCTTGTCTTGATTAGATCGAGGGGGTAAACTAGAGCGGATGCAATTGACCCAGCAATTGCACTGTCGACTACGCGTGGTATCATACTGCAAATGGGAATTGAAATAAAAAATGTTTTATGTCACAGGAAACTTACAGGAATTGGTCACTCATTTTTTACAAATCTCGTAATTCTTGATTGATTGAAACATAATATTCTTCGGTGTATATAATTTACGCAGGTATTTGTTACATATTTTTATCATTTATATATGTAGGTGATGTCCCGCGGGCTATCAAAACTATCCATGTGCGAAGTTGAATTTCCCGCAAAAGGTGCAAACTTTACGGCTGCATTTTCTCGAAACCAAACGACTATTGAGGTTAAAAATTTCGACTTCACTTATTAGAACGCCCCTTATTTAATGTCTAAATTGACAGCATTAAAAATTGATTAGTTCTACGCATTTAGCATAATAATGTTTCCTTCAGAAGTACAACATTTATTTATTAAGTTAAAATGGTGCGTTACAATAATTTTTCATTTATTCGGACAAGCTACACAGCATCATTTTACGAGATTTTGCCTACTATAACCTAAGGCCCACTCTGCTACACCAACGTAGTACACGCACTGAGCGATGGAATACAACGGGCCAATTACAACTATACGACACAAACCACCCTTAAAGAATGAAGTCGTTCCTCCCTCTTTCAACGTAGACCTATTAAAAAACATTGATCACTAACTTTGCAGTTAATTTCATAAATTGTTACTTACTGAAAGCAATCCCATATTCCTGTATACTTCCTCTGGCCTTTACCCACTTCCAAGGTTTGTAGTCGTGTCTTTAGCACATCAAAGGGAGTGGAAGCCCAGGCGGAGATCCCGGCGGAAATTAAACCGCAGACCAAATGCCAGTACCATTTTGGACGACCTGACAAATTTGCATACATTACGAGAAATCCGATTAATTTCATGTGAATACAGAGATAACTTACCGTCTGGTTCTTGTGGACCTAAGTCGTGAATATATGCATAAGTCGGGAAATAAATAATTGCAAAGGAAACATCCCGCAATCCAGTTGGAAATAATCCTTTGTATATACCTGTAATACCTTTTTCCGTTATTAATTTCTTGGCCACCATTGTCGCTGATATTTTCTTCCCGGCACTAACGCGGCCGGCGTCTTGGAGTTGAATTTTGAGAAGTTCGGTTGGGCATGAGACCATCATTTGAACCAGTCCTGCCAGTCCACCTGCTATAACTTGTTGCTTTATATTTAATTGACTAGAAAGAAAATTAATGTATATAGGCTGTTAATGTGGGTGGCTTATAATATACCTTGATTCAGAACTAAGCCAATATCGGAAGTAATCATTGGCTGCCAATTTGAGACCTTTCTCAAATCCGACGAATGAAAAATTCACTCCAAGGCCACGATACAGACCGAAAAACCCCTCATTTCTTGCTGTTTTTACAAAACAATCGATACTGAAGCAAAACATTCAGATAGTTGTCTACTACATTGTAAGCAGATGCTACTAAATTACAGTGACGAATATTGCCTCTCTCCATTGGGTCCAATTGTCTGATTTTGCAGTCGGGTCTTAGCCAAATCAAGGGGGAAAATGATTACTGAGCCTACAGATGCTGCTATCGCACCATTAATTACTCGCGGTAGTAATCTGGAAAGGAGACATAAACTAAAGTTCTTGCTGGAAGAGTTTTCTTGGTAGAATCTTTACGCAAAGTCGCGATCACTCATCCTGCACGTCTCTTTTCTTACGTAGAATTTAAATAAAGATGAAAACGTGTAATATTTCACAAGATTATGCCATTCTGCGTATGTCAAATGAACACATGCACGCCACAACGGTAAATAAGTTATTATTACGTTCCATCCAACAATAATATGCAAAGGCAACTATGTCGTTTATATTTATTAACTCCATTTATTTATTATCACTATTATCTACATCTTAACATCGATTTAAAATAGACTCTGCCAGCATGAAATTGACATGTTAACATTTCGTAATGGGCCAGCCAAGTTCCTCATCCATTCCTCCACTTGTATTGTCATAGTTAAGTCCGTCATAGTAAGCATTCTCTAATTATCACAAAGTTAAAAATAAATAAAATCTGCGAACACTTATGCGATCTCCTGATAGGTGTAATCAGCACGAAAATCTCTACAGAATCTCAGAGTATGAGTACTATGTACATGGAAGCTCAAAAGATTACAAAGTAAAAACTAAGAGATAATAGTGCCAAGCATGAAGATGCATTGGTTCAAAGCCATTCCTACTGATTCCGTGCTGTAGTCACGTCCAAAGATATGTGCTTTGGGTAGTATCATCTGAATTATGTGGTCACCATTAAACATTTACATCTATATGCTAGTATTGAGAACGATTATCAACATGGAATTAGGGGCATTGTGGGCAGTTTATCGTAACCTTTTTTGTTTATTTATCTCCTAGTGGACTTATTTCTCTATGCCCAGTAAATTTTCAGCCACTCCTAGATAGTACACTGTTTGTGCAATGCCAAATAATGGTGCAATGACGATCATACGGCATGCACCACCCTTAAAGAATGCTCTAGGCCCTTCATACTTCCAAGTGTTTCTATGTACAGAACACAAGATATTAGTTAATTGTGTAAAATATAGGGACAAAATGAAAACGTACATGATAGCGTCCATTATTCCAGTGTAGGACCTTTCACCTTCAGCTTTTGTAAGAGCTTGTAGTCTGGTTTTGACTACATCAAATGGATTCACCACCAGGGCTGCAGTGGAACCAGCCGCACAGCCAGACAGGAATGAACACCAGAATACTGCATCATCTGAAGAGATATCAAAAATCCAATTAGATTATGGTAGCGGCTGCAAGTTGGTGTTCTATTTACCAGAACCTTCTTTCCTTGGTCCCAAATCATTTAAGGTAGCAAATAATGGGAAGTATACGATCGAAAAGGATACATCACGAAGTGCAGTAGCTGCTGTACCCTTGTACAACCCTAAAATACCATGCTTCTTGAGTAATTGGAGGGTCAACTTGGTCGCGGAAACTTTCGCTATGGTCTTCCCTTTTAACTTAGCTGCTGCTGCTACTCGTCCAGCGTCCTGCATTTGAATTTTTAGCAACTCCATGGGAGTTGTGATGATGATCTGGCAGAGACCAGCCAAACCACCAGCTGCCATCTGACGGACAATGGGGATTTTCCTAAAATGATAACATACCTAACAATAATTAAAACAAAGGCCTAAAATATTACCCATGTGCTGGGGCCAAATGATATCTAAAGTAGTCATTAGCAGCTAATTTGATCGCTTTCTCAGGAGTAATCAGTAGGATATTCACGGCGGAGCCGCGGTACATTCCGAAGTATCCTTCTGCTTTATAGGTCTTCTTGAAGCAGTCAAACCTGATGGAAACAAATAAGATTAATAAAACACCTTAGCAACTGAATAGGTAAACAGACTAAGTGCTAAACAAAATACGATTAGTATATTATGTTAGGTAGGTAGCCGCATGAAAGATTCAAAGTTGGAATAGAAAAACACGAAAACATCGGTACAAACATACAACTTGCACTTACAAATACACCGCAGCACCGAACCGGAACTATTAATAGAATCATTGGCAAGTTCAGAGTGTTCAGATGATATTCACATATCACACACTTCTTGTGAATGTGAACAGTAAACATGTGATAATCTCACCGTATATATTATTCACATTACGCAATTGACAACATAACCCTTGATTAAAACGGTTAATTGCTAATACTTACATAGATGTGTACATTCGCTCGCCATTTGGGCCGATTTGTTGATTCTGCAAACGAGTTTTAACCAAATCCAGAGGAAATACACAGGTCACACCAATGACACCAGCGATGCCTCCGTTTATTATCTTTGGTATTAAACTGGAAGAAAACAATTGCTATAATGAACTTATTCTTTGCTTATCGACCGGTTTAAGTTGATTGGAATCATTTAATGACGTCCTGTATATTAGCAGAGAACGGGAAAGTTATGGCATAATCAACACAAATTAAAAAATGCCAACATGATAAAAAAATTCGTGGTTTATTTTAAAATTGTCATAAATAACAAAACACATTTAGCTGCATAAGAGCTTCATAAATGTTGTATACTTCAACACGATTGTATATTTAGATTCCCTACATTTCACTATTCATACTTTTACTTACTTAAAGTTTACTTAATTTGCGATCGTTCTAATTGGAAATAACTTACGAAAAATGCTGCTTCTTGTCACCCATTGATTTGACTGGATTAGTTTGTAGCTTAATTCGTTCCGGTTTTGCTTTCCACCTGAAACTTAAAGAGAAGATAAGCATCTTGAAATAAACTCAAAATAATTTTAAAGCCTTTTATTCATGTCTCGCGTTATTTCAAAATATTAAACTATTATATAAGCAATTTTGCTGCGCAAATAGCACCAGTCTGTAGTGGCAAGTGACAACACATAGTGGACGTAACCGGTGCATTTCGGACAGAACTCGCTTAGTAAAAATTATGATTGTCGTCGCTTATCAGTAGATTAGAGATTGGATTGGAAATATTTAAATCATTGTACATTCTTGAATATGAATCAATGAATTCGCAATGGTTCAACGGCGCATGGCTACACAATCGATTAAAGGCAACGAAAGAATTGAAGATTATTGTGTCTGATAGTCACACATCAACTACTCTTATAAGTTAACAACATTTGCATACGTGATGAATTAAATTTGATGTGCGTAGAAGGTCGAATGAGTTCAGGTAAATTATTCGTAACGTATTTTGATGCTCACAAGATATTTTTATTGTTGTTCAACTGAAAAAAAATGTATTAAATTTAATAAGAATAAAACTTGCAATACGATACTATTGCTTTAAAAGTTTTAATTCATAATTGAGTACTTATACACTTATGACTAGTTTGTTTAGTCATGCTATGAAGGATTATTGATTTTCTGGGCATGTTTCGACCTAAAACTCATCCGGACTAAATAATTGTTGAAATATTCACCTGTTTTGCAATTCCTGCCCTTTTAACACTTTTTGCTCGACTTGACGACACGGTTGATTGGCTTGCAGAAAGATAGTATTAATGGTAACTAACGTAGCTTTCGCCGCCAGCGACGAAACGGGAGTATGCAAACCTACGCGGTCGGCAGCAAACTGGTGAGCAGCTGAATTCGCTGACTTGTTGGATGGATACCAGGGGCAGGTACGTAATTGGTGAGATGGTGTGCGTTCATTTGTGAGTATTTCTTGTATGCGTCATGTGTAGTGTACTGTCGAAAAATGTAAGTGTAGTTGACGATCACATGGCCATTGGGAGCCCCACTTGGAGCACGAGTAGCTGGAAATGTGCGGGGAGTCAAATGGAATCTGCGCATTCCCCCGCATTGATCGAAATTATTGTCATTTTGCCCAATGTTGCACTATTTTCATGCAGATGGCGTAAGGTATACCAAGAAAATTAGAAATATACGGAAGTCATTTGATTACTTTTAATAATGGCACATTTTCAAGGTATTTTCATTATACTACAACAGCTTTTTCCTTGAAAGAAAAGAAGCAGACTCTACTTCATGGAGATATGTTCATTTTTGTCAGATGCTGACATCTGAAATGAATACTTCATTATTATGACATAATAAAACTTGCAAAAAGCAGCACCGTGTATGCGTAAATAATTCCATCCCTTGGTTGATTAGGGTACTTTCTGGCTGCAATAAATCTTCGTATAAATGGTGCAATCAGCTGCGGGTCCACATCGCAGGGATCTCGAATTTTGGTGGCTAGTAGACTGACCAATAAGGCAATGAATATTGAGATGCCACATCCCACAACGGTGTACCACAGGTATGACAACCGATACAACATAAATGTTTCACTGGGAAATTTAATTGATGGTCATTTTCGGCCAAGTTTGTTTCTGATGATTGGGCTTACTCAGTATGTAGAACGTCTGCAGTTGTATTATTTTTCAATTGTAGCCCTTGTAGCAATTTTGGTGTGAATTGGTAGTGGCATTCTTGGGTTGATACTGGTTTCTCCGAAAAGTAAATGTCTCCAGAAGCGATAGCAGCTTGTGCACTCAAACAGAGCCAACTCATTAGACCAAGCCCACTGATACTTCCCAACAACGCAGCCTACAAAATCAAAAGGAGCAATATTTTGCTTGCTTTGAAATAAATCTTACTTTTCCTCCTATCCAAGGAAGTAGTAGTCCCATAGTGAAAAGGCTTAAGCATGGTCCTGCTGAAATAGCCCCAATACTAATAGTCAACTGAAATATTAATAAATCTATACTGAAAGAAGTTCTTAATTGAATTTGGTATTCGCACTGATTTACCTGTAACACAGCACCCAACTTTTCAACCACAAATACCAAAATAACGCAAATAATACCCAGGAAAACAACACTAGACTTCATAAGAATGTGAGTTTGCTCATCCGTTAATTTCTTCTTAAAACAAGTTTTGTAAAAATCCTCTAGGACCACAGCCGCCATTGAATTAAGTCCAGTCGACAAAGAACTGCGACGTCATAAATTATTCATGACTTTATATTCATGAACAGTAAAATATTTACTGCAGAAATGTCCCATTCACGCCGCGCGTAGTAATTAATTACTCACCTTAACGCTGCGCTGAAAATCCCTGCAATGAATAAACCAGGCAGTCCAGGATAATTACCCAGCACCTCCATCACAAGCAGTGGTAGTAGCTGGTCTTTTTCTCGAGCAAGCTAAACAAGCAATAATATCCAATTAGAGCCCAATTAGGGCAGTAATTCAATTGGATTTTTAATGCCAACAAATTAATGTTTTAACAATTGAAAGCTACCATGGTTGTAAGTGGGTCACACTTATGAAATGTCGCGTAGATTAACAATCCACTGTAGCAGCATAAACAGATAATGAAACAAAGGCCAACGACAAAGATCCAGAGCGCTTTGGTGACGTCCTTTAGTTTGGGCAGGGAGAGATATCGTTGGATCATGTTCTGGTTGACGATGCTCGACTGCAGGATGTGGATGGAGCCGCCCATTGCAAGTGTCCACAGGGTATGACGGGATAATGGGTTTACATCGAGACTAAACAAGAGAAAATAATAGTTCAAGTGTAGTCAGCTTTAATATGTAAATTGTGGGTGCTTATGGGAGAGTGTTATACTTGGGTGGTTCGATACGGTTGCTTGCAAGATTACGTTGAAGGACATTGTGTATTCCTCCGATATCGATGGTGCCTTTAATAGCGACCAGGATCATTGCACCAATCATGACGATCATTTGAATTACATCTGTCCACACTACAGCTTTGATTCCTCCCTGATAAACTGAATTATGAGTAATTAAGCCGGAATTAGTTGTGATGTACTTACGATTGATGTGTAGAATATACAAATTATGCATACGATCGGTGTTATCAGATGCACATTCACGCCAGTTACTGGAATGCAATCAGGAGATAAAATTATATCGATCGCAAAACAAGCGCACATGTTGTGGTGGAACAAGGTAGTATATTTTTAAAGTGAAGTTTAAAATATTTGCATGTTAGTTTCTCGTCAACCATGAGCGGGTAGACATTGTTTGGCTTAAGGTCGCTTCAAAGAGTCCATGTCGTCTTTAAGCTAAAATATTTACACGAATGTAGGCAAATAACGTAGCATTTGTCTTCTGTTGTTTGAATAGATATCTTTTCGCTCTTTCTCCAATTGTACTACCGGCATAACCTAACAAAAGCATTCGTTCACATGGTTGTGATTAGATATCAAATAAGTAAAGCAAAGAAATACGTAAGCTGATGCATACCTTGATTAAATGCCAAGGCAGGTACATAAATCACCACAGGTAACCACACCAACTGAAACAGCCAAATACAACACAGTCATTCATCGCCGATCCAGATAAGGGAGGTGACGATTACCAAGCCAATTGTGAATAGAACACTTCCGAATATCCGCACACGTTTGTCGAAGCGCCTCTCTAAATACTATAACACCATGAACACATTTGTTACAAACTATTTACGTGCTTTCTTTAGCAAATTTTTGAAATACCTCATATGTAGACGTAATCTGCAAATTATGAAACACCGGCAGGTACACAGTCTGTGCAATGATTGCACATAAAATGATGCCAATGCAAATGTAGACGTACTGCATACCATACACGTAACTTTCTGTAGGTATGCCCAACAGGGAAATACCACTCACCCAACTATTATCAAAGAGGTCACCATCAATACCGAATGAAATCAGCTATCAACACATTATTACCTTGCAATCAATGACATCGCTACCGGTAATGTATGCATAGCTCGTCCACCAACCAGGTAATCCTGCGCGGTGTGTTTCTTTCCTTTGTAGGCAAAGTATAATCCAATGATGATGCACAAGGACAGCATCAGTACGAAAACTAGGTAGTCGTAGATTCCAAATTTCTGCATCGCGAGACCAATGTCAGCAACACCCACGTTGTCTAGGAAAGGGATAGCACCATCAGACTGGGGCATTGTGAATTTTTGCGATTTGATTTTACTGCATAAAGGAGGTGTTTGTAAATTTTATATCGTTTGTACTTCGATGACTATGGACATGGCGCAACTGTACAAGATTTGCTCTCGTTGTGACGACTCTGTTGCGCTTGGGCGGAAATCACGGATCAGCCAATTTAAATGACCCAGAATTGCACAGTACGAACAACAGTGTACTATATGGTGTTGAACATTCAAAGCAATATGATACATTATTTAAAATGCTTTATTACAACTTTAAGTTGGCTTTGTTTGCAGTAAAGCAAAAAAGACAGTATCAAACCAACAAAATGTGGGTTCTTGGAAGGGTTTTATTTGATGGTAAGAGTTTCTGATTACATTGAATACTAACAATAGTTTCAATTACTTTCTCAGCTGTTGTAATTCATAATTGGGTTTCGTATAACTTTGGTTAAACAGTTTTGACCTCGGTGCATGGTACATGAACGATTTCAACATAAACTGACACAAGGCACCTACATATCCTCGTTAATAATCCAGCCACATTTGACTATAAAATATATAAGTTTCTAACAGCTTTATTGATTTAATATTGACAGAAGGTAACAAAAAGCGTAAAAATTAGGAATAACTTAAAACCCACACTATCCTCACCCCAGTACTTGTTGGTTTTTCATACCTCTGGTGTTTTCAAATCATATTTGCTTCTGGTATTTAAAGAATGCGTCAACAAAATATACGATACTTGCACACAATCCAAACACCTGGAAGAATAACATCAATAAAACACTTGCAATAAACCAATTTGTGGGTCAGGAATGTAGTCTAGACTTACCCCACCTGCGACATATGAGTCAATACCCCCACTGCCTTCGTCAATCACCAACGCTGAGGTAATAAAGTAAAACAAACCCCAGATTACACAATAGAAGAATTGTACTTTCAGCCAGGGCACAATCACTAATTTCTCATTGACATCCAGAACGTAAACGATGATCAAAATGGCGGTGAAAATGAAAGCGCCGACTGATGCTACTAGGAAGGCTTCACCTTTCTCAGTGGTCCAACTGTGGCAAGCAATACACAGGAATGCGATGAAATTCAATACCTACACATCACAATTGATATTCGCTTTAGTCCAATCTGCTAGTAGCAACTACTTGGTTGAAGGTACTACCTCTTCAGCTGCTTTGATCATCCCGGGAACTCCCATTAAGTAAGCAACACCCATCTTTGGAGATTGACGCGTCGTGGATATTATTAAAGCAATTAGTACTAAACTAGGCGCTCGGAAACGCGTTGCACGTGTGACTGATTACCCACGCCATTCAACATGTACTTAGCTGGTACGACTGTTCATTCCTATCTTATCTCTTATCTGCGCGCAGCACATAATACTCACCGGCTCACCTCAACGTTGCTTTGCATGGTTCATGGTGAAATTCATACCGGTATCGTATTTGCCTGTTTTATTTGATCGTTAATCATTAAATAAACCATGAAGGAACCGGTCTGTGCGCAATGAGTTGACTACTCTGGAGGGGCATTGAAGTGAAACACGTTTGATTAGTGAATTTTTACTCGTTTTTATTCAATTTATTCAATGCATTTCACTTTGAGACGCTTTTTGCTGATACATTCGCATTGGTTTTGATTTTATTGGTTTACTTAGAGTCACTCACAACCATGCTTACAATCTAACCAAATTCTAAGACTCTCGCGCGTTCGGAAGTGTTGCGATGCTTCAATTATTGTTGTCGGTGATAAAAATTCCTAGTATTACGTAGTATCAAACGCACATTTTTTAACTTGGAATCGTTTCGTTTGCAATCAGTTGAAAGTATGGTTTGTCAATTTTTTCGCTCGTTTTACACTGCATTCAAACCTTGGAATATAGAATAGATTAATTACATCAACAAATAATGTCATAAATATGCTATTATTATATAATATTATATTAATAATACTTCAGTGTAAGTATTCCAACGTTTTTAGTCGCTTTTTAATCGACGCCCTCCTGTTCATCAGGGGGATTTTTATATAAAATTCATTTAATTCTTCATATCAATTCTCGCTTTGAGCTGAGCAACAAATTGTAGTGGGTAAAGTGTTTGAAAGTGATGATTTTTGATTTCGAGAGCAAACAGATGGCACTGAAGGATTGTATTCAACAAAGTTATAACGATTTAAAGAAGTTGACGAACAACTTTGCTTTGTTCCTTTCGTTTATTAAACAAAACAAAGTCCCTCTCAATAGAACAGTATCTAAGTCATACTAATCTTTGTTGCTAATGATGCCGAGCTGTTTTTTTTCACTCACTTAAGTCAAAATATGACTGAATATCACATTTCCAGCACCATTAGCATCAAAATCTCCCCACCCATCAATAATTTACGAATTTTTCTCGTCTGCATATGGTGTCACCAAAGTTGAAACTGTAATCCAGGCACAGTACAACATCATTTTGATAAATATTTGATAAGTAGTAGACGCACATTAAGACTAATGCTACCACGCTACAATATTACGCCTCACATCGTATCCTTTTACGTTATTAATTTGACAAATTAACCTATGATAACCTTGACTAGTTTAAATCTATTAGTTTTGGCTTAAGTATCGGTAAAACAACGCCTAGGTTATGTCCTATGTGTTTTCTTGAGAGAGAGAGAGACTTCTTCGCCTGCGTCGATTTGGTCAGTTAAACGGCTCACTGGGAACGCTTCATTATGCTTAGTAATACTTTGGTAATGGAATCTCATATTTGGCAACAATGACTACTAACCACTTAGTTATCGTTAGTACTTTTTATACAATTTACATTTAAAAATATATGTATATAGCTATTAAATATCCATAAAAATCTAGCTTGTATATCATTGTATCTCGTCTAAATCTTGTCATCGACTAAGACCTAAGCGGAAGTATCTACAGAAGTATTCAATATGTCAATATCTGTTATCAATTGAGGTTGTTTGCAGCGTTCAGAGTTCTGCCTTCAAAATGCAGAACTCAACGTCATAGCTTTTGCTTTACACCTTAGAGTATTATACTAGCAGTACCTTAAAAAAATCCCATCTTTTGCGATGTAATTGGTCAAACATTCATGGCGTAAAAAAGCGGTTTCGACGTGGCCTGTGGATTCTGCGGTGATGTAGGTGATGTGAGCGTTTGCCCATCCTGTGAGGAGACGCTCGCCGCACCTTCCGGGACACCGCGCTCGATGAACTTGGGCTTCGTTGGTGAATTGGGCATCGAACATCCGTTAGGCAACTGACTGCTGTGCTGACTGTCCGAATCCGTCAATGAGATGTTATCCACCGCATTGCTGGGATGCAATCGTGGATATCGATTCCCTGAGCCTGGCTTATACAGCCCATCGATCCATGCAATTCCATTTGGTGGGCGATAACGCGGGTAATAGGTGCAGGTCTGGGGCGTCTGTGTGGAGCGCGCTGTCGAGTATGCTGGACTCTCAGATCTGGAGGTGATGTTATAGGGAGGCCGTGGCTTACCCGCGGTCGCGTACAATTCCGCATAGCTGCTATCAACCTGCTGTGTATATCTCTTGTTGATCTGGTTCTGGTTGTTGACGCAAGCGTATGTTGTGTCGTAATAGGTGCCCTGAATGCCTTCGATATGGTTGTAGGGGATGTACATCATTTGATGGAGGCCTTTGGTCACCTCCTGAGGTGGCGGTGATTGTGGTCGACCGTTGCGGTTGCGTGGAAGCGATTGATAGTAGTCGGTGCAACCACCTCCAATGCGCATGATTGGAGAGGAAGTGTAGACGTTCATGTTGGAGCGGTAGGTCACAGGTGGTACGCGAGGTTGTTGCTGGAGGAGAGAGGCTGGTTGCTGTTGATGCTGGTTGGACTGGTTTTGATAAGAGTTCTCATCCACGAGTGTGGTAGGCCTGTACTGCGCGTATTGGTAATTAGACCCTTGGTGATTGATGTTTCGTTTGTTGTCAACCCCGCTTAGGTTCGTTTCAGAGTAGTAGGGCCAAGCGACGGGCGCGTTATTGCGCGAAAGCGTACTGGTCGTCGTTGGTGGTTGAATCTGCTGCTGAATTTGCTGCATGATCTCAGTTGTAGTACCAAAACGCGGTTTTATGCCTCTTACGCTTGGTCGACGATTGAAACCGTAATCGTCGTGTTCATCTTCCTCTTCATCCTGTTGGTATCTGGAAGCAGGGAGGCAAAATAAATGAGCATATGAACACTTCTCAGATGAAGCTAAAATTGCGCCTAGAAAGGAAGCATGTGATTAATAATAATTGGTAATCAACAGGTTTGTAGGTCATCATCTGCTAGAAATATCCCTGAGGTGCCGATGAGGTTAAAACAAGTCATGCAAGGTTAAACACCACTTACTTTTTCTTAATCCGCTCGATCCTTGTCGCATCCTGTTGGACAAACATAGCCAACTCATCTCCAGACTCCGACGCCGATGGCGTTCCAGCTAGGACGTCCGGTGGTGTTCGCTTCGACTCCTCGTCCCTTTTCAGACCTTCCTCAATATCTTCCAGACTATATTCTGTCCCAATGGAGCTCGCCATTGACATGCGATCGCCGGCGCTTTGATAATAATAGTCCTCTGCGTGCACTGTCCCGCCGACACATGCTGACAATGGGCCCAGTGTGGCAAGAAACTTTCTGTTATCAGTGGCAGCCGCATGCAGCTTGTGCGGATCGATAAACTCCTGCGGGCCACCGAGATCAGGCGCCTGCGGCCGTGGAGATCCTTCAATCTCCTGAATATCAGGTCTATCCTTTTTCGCAAAGAGATCTGTCAACCTTTTGTAGGTCGCCGACGCTGATGAATTGGACGAAGATGATGAGGAAGCTGGGGAGAAACTCTTATCGCCAGATTTCAGCATACCCAGCTCGGAGGTGGTCTTGGATTCTTCGCCAGCTGGTGATGCTCTTGCTTGCTCATTATCGGGAAGCGGTTCATCTACATCGCAGGTTAATTGTTTGATTCGCTCTACGAGCGAATTATCAGTCTTTTGCGCGTGCTTCTTCTTTGGTTCATAGCGAATTAGCGAGCGTCTTAGGGTATTACGTTCGATGACCCGTTTGATCGATTCGTCTGCATCGATCTGCGGCAGTTTTAATTTCCTTGCCTCGTCGAATGCCCGCAGTGACTCAGACGTGACGAGATATTGGGAGCTGTGTTCGCTCGGCTTATCCGCATGGGGTTTAGTGCAAGGAAACAGTTGTCGTACTGCTGAATTGGGCTTGAGACTGTTGTTGGAGATGAGGATGTGCTGCTTGCCCAGCTTGAATGTCAATGTCATCTCTGTGGAATCTGCAGATGCCGAAATGGATTTCACATCATCGGACTTTTCCCCAAAGTCGACAGTATCCACACCATCCTCGGATTCAATGAAACGCACAGAGCGCTTACCCCCACTCTCGTCGTCAGAGGTGATGGCATGATCGGGCTGCAAATGTGACGATGTCGTAAGCAAAAAAGGCGCATAAAACAGAAATGGGTAGGAGCACCTACCTGTTGTGGTTGTTCTTTGGGCTCGACAGGAGGCGGCGGCCGCAGTGATGTAATCTCTGCACTTTGCTGCTTCCAGAGGCGGCCACCTTTGAGGATCCCACTTATTGGAGATCCACCGGGAGGCACACTAGCACTGTCGGACGAGTCGATGTTATCATCGTTCATTTCCACGTCACAGCGCTTATCTGCAACGGGACCGGCTTTAGACCGTGGTAATTTCTGTCTATCCGATGACTCTGCAATAATTCATCAGGGTTTAATGAGAAGACCATGGTGCGTTCTTACGAAGCTAGTACCTTCATCAGGAGGGGGTGTTGTTGGAGTCGTCTGTTGACTTTGATCTGTTTTTTCTGTTTCTTGGTCGGATTGTGGTTCTTCTTCGGAGTGCTCGCCTGGAAAATGAACATGTTTTTGTTTGCTTTAGCAAAGTTTATTCACCGCTGATTGCAATTTATTTGTTTGGTGTCGACAAAAGCCACTGAATATGCGTTCGTCTACAAGTTTCACTTTCTCTCGTCAGCAGACCGAGCAACTATTTCCATAAATATTCGACTTTTTATCTCACGCTGCCAACTTGAAGCGCTTTTTGCTAGAACGTAGATCAATACGCGTCGCGACGGCTGGGAGGCTGGCGAGTATGTTGTGAAATCATCAACGATAATATGGTTTGTACCCAGCCGCCACCCAATCGACGACGCGTCTGCGAAAGGCTGCAGATGCAAACACTGCAACCGCCGTTACTGGCTGCTGCAAGAGGCATGAAATTTGTAATTGAAATTACGTTTGGCGCAGAGCGCAGGGGAAATGTTGATTTCCACATCGAATTCAATTAACCAGATGTTAAAAATAGATTTTTTCAAGGTGCAATGAAATTATTTCAGATAGATTGACAAATATTAGATTTATTTATTCGAGGCAATGGGAGAGACTCAGGAGACGGTTACATGTCAAATTGAACGCTTCGCTTTTCGTTGGACTTTTTTGGTCTCTTTCTACGTTTGGAACGTGACATACGCCTTTTCCTAGGTTTCACATCGACGTCGCATTCTTCATCCTCAATCTCTCTGCATTCATCCTCTGAGGAATCTGAAGTACACGAGGACTTACAGTCATCACAATCCTTGCGGATGATGATGAACTGGACTTCATCGGTTTGTGCACCTTGTTCATTACTGCTTCTCTCTGATTGTTCTTTGCACTCACATACCGGCTCGGCTTCCGTCAGCGTAGCGCAATTCTCGGTGAATTTCAACGCGTACGGATTCTTCATCATCTGTTCTTTCAATAGCATTGTTTCGAGACATTGTCGTTCCAGCTCTTTGAGCGCAATTTGATACTGTAAGGTATTAATAGCACAGCCAGTTGATGGACACGCGGTTAGAGTGAAGCCTTGCTGGACAAATTCCTGCGCCTTCGGATAGTACGTGTAGCTGACATCCGGGAAGCAAGGATGAGCTGGAACAGTGGACGCGTGCGCTTGTGGATTAGTCTGTGGGTTGCAGACAAACCGCGTGGACGTTGAGTCGAATACCTCGCGGTTTTTGTTCTCTTGAAGCCATAGAGTGTATGGACCAAATTGCACCGGAAGATATTGTTGAGATGGAAATGTATAGACGTTGGTGCCTTCAGCGAAAAGAGGCAGCGAAGACATGATGGTGAGTTGAAATTTGGGGGAAATGAAGGAGAAAAGAGGGCGAGGTTTTGATTGAAATTATGAGTTTGATTGATTGAAATTTAATGTTATATGTCAATTGGTTAATTATGATATGGGTATTGTATGCATTTGTTTTTTGAATTTTGTTGATTAATTCATTTTGCAGCTATGGCGCAAGGAAACCTCATCATTACGCTACCAACAAACCCGTAAACTTGATTTCTCACCACGCAATTTAAATATTCACTTTTAATTAACTTGCAGACTCATTCTACGTGTGCGCTGTGTGAAGAGCGCAAGATCTGATTAAGCAATTTTATCGTCGCAGGTTTAAATTTAATCAAACGACCAAACATTTACCAAATTATCTCCACACAATGACCAAAACAGACCCAGCTATTTAACAATTTCTACTTGAACACCATCAATTCATAATAATTAGCAACGAATTAATCATTTTACGAAAGCTTCGTCAAAGCTTGTCAAAATTTGGTAAATAAAATGATTGTACTAGTAGGTACTTACACGACAAATTTGCGAGATTAATTTTGCACAGTATATTGCACAGTTTTAGTAGATTGTAGTCTGTCGAGTATGCTTGCTGAAAGTGTAGAATCGTTTTTAATTAAATCCGCTGCCGTTTTGCTCGAGCGAAAGTAATACAAGTTGCGCCGGCCGATTCCAGTCTCGGACTAAACTAAAGCAAACTAAAGTAATTCCTACTTTAGAGTATCGCACGCGAGCATGATACATTTCCACGTATGTCGACACCATACTCGTAGATCCGCTTCGATGGTGAAATGTAACTTTTTGCGCTGAATGACTTTTCCGCTGGATTTAGAGTCCGGATTTATGCAGAAATCTATACCCAGCACACATTGACTTGGACGGATAGTTTATCAAATTGATTAAAGTCCAACGGGTGAGATATGCATTTGATTCATCAATCTGACAAATGGGTACTGCACACCCGCGAGTGGCAATGGTGATAAATCGGTAGTAATGAATGCAATTGATGTAACACAAGACGGACATGATAATTAAATTTGATAACAGTGTATTCTCTTTCAACTTACCATCTTCACAATGCGTCTGACTACATTCTCTACACACCGGTGCCATTGGCGCAAGTTGCTGAGCCCGTCTTGCTGCCATTTGCTGCAGAGCAATCAGTTGCTGTTCACCCAACTCCATGTCTTTGTATCCATCCGGAGGACTCAACGTGATCGCGTCAACAAATTCCAGTGGTGGTGCAAATTTCGGACTTTGTGGTGTAGGATCAAATTCGTAAACATTGCAGTTGCAGTTGGGTTCACAGCAAGTGAGCCGCACCATTTCATGCTGGTTGCAGGTACACACTCCATCATCATCCTCCTCGTCGTAATCACAGTCCTCCCGAATGAGGATGATATAGTCCGCGTCGAAGAACTCGTTTTTGTCTTCCTTGAACACCACGCGGTTCTTCTTCTCCCTGCCCCGACCCGGTTTCTTCAGCAGCGACTTGAGGTTGTCCCTGTCGGGGTTATGCTGCTTGCGTTCGCCGTCCGTCCCCATCATGCTCTTCATCATGCGTCGCTCACTTTCACTCTCGTCAGCATCCTCGTCTGGCTCGGGGTCGTCTAATTCGTCGTAGACGACGAAATAGTCGCTGTCGGGAAGACACGCGTACGTGGCGTATTTGGACGCGTCAAATTCACTGTTGATTTCATTACTCTCGCAACCAACGTGGGATAGCAGCCCGACTAGATTCTGATTGGCGTCATAGTCGTCGACCACCTGTTTTTTGTCCTGTTCTGGCTCCTGGATAATCTGGTCGTCGACTTGCTCAACTTGAGGGGATTTGGAAGATACAGAATTTTGATGGAGGAGCCTTTCCCCAAGGTGCCTAAGTCCTTCGTCCGTGGCACGTTTGTTCAGCTCCTTGCTGGACAAGGGCAACCACGACCTAACATGCTCTTTGAGTAGGTTCAGCTCGTGTTTGGTATTGATGAGCTCCAAGCTGAGGTCGCTGGGTTGGTAGTCTGCGGTACGGGAGGTGATGCTAGTGATGCGTTGTAGGATCGCCGGCACACCGAGCAGCTCGTCGTCCTGCTGGCGTCGCGGCGGCGGCCATTCGCCACTTTCACTTGCTGGCTCCAGGTGCGAGCGATCGCAAACGTTGGCCGGGGCGTCCGCGACGCGACTGCACCCTGGTGCCGTTGCGCACATCACGGCGTCGCGCGCGATCGATGGCGTCGCGGTCTCGCGCACGACGCACGCGGCCATTCTACCATTCGGCGCTTCCTCGCTGCCCGCTTCGCACGCGCCCACGCTGCCCCCAACAATATGGCTTCCATCAACAAATTTATTCGCAAACGCCGCCGAGTTTGATCTGTTCCGGTCGTTCATTGCAGCAGTTTTCATTTTATCTGGTGGCAAAGAGAATTCTCTTTAAGAATTTGCATACGGGTTTATTTGGTTCATGGTTCAGGAATTCCTGGTGGAACACAAGGGGGTTTTAATTTTCTTTTGCATTGATTTTCGTGTGGGTGCGCGAGTAATAAAACTTGAATGTGTTTTGTTGAGGACTTATGAATGGATTTCTGCGGAAGTAGCAAAAAGTTGTTTTGCTTCAATTGCGAGTTCAGATAAGAGACACACCGAACTTATTTACAACTCAACTACAAAGCATATATTTATACATAATCATGCACATCGATTCCAGAAATTTATCTTGAAGCCTTTAAGAGTTATTCCCCTTGGAGGAAAGTTTAAAAATCCTAGAACTTTTCCAACATGCTATTAAATTATCCTAAATAGCATTGAAAATAATCTTAACACGATTAATCAAAATTGGCCCAAACAAAGCGCAATGCATAATCTTTATAGTCCCTAATCATGAACCAACAAATTTAACTCTTCCTGTTTCCAAGTTCTGCGCAATTATCCCCTTCAATTGCCAAAACAGCAACCACATCCAAAAATAACAGTCCACTTTGCCTCTCTGCACTTCTTAACTCTCCATTACTAGTCCTTCAAATTATCACCATTCTTCCTCCCAATACTAAGCTATTACCAGCCACTTGAAGCTCAATTTGATCTCCTCAAATTCTCAACTTACCACTCTTAAGCTCCTACCTTCCACGTCATTCAAGCTCTAGTCTTCTATAGCTAATTCTAAATCAAATGCCAAATTACCTATGACGTCTCGAACATCATTGCCGTTCACACCGCTCCACTCACTAATTAGCACCATTGTCTGCAGGCGATCGCCCGCCTCTTGCGCGTCGCCGCCATTCTCACGGTTGCGCCGCTCGAGAATCACATCCGCTGTGCACCCGCACGTCACATCCTGTATATTCTGATCGTCACGCTGGCCGCCCGGGCACTTGCACTCATCCACAGCCCTTTCGGTTGCATTGTCACCACCACCGAAACCATTAGAAGTGCATCGGAATTCTTCCGGTGCCTCCAGAATGTGATCTTCAATCAGCGGCAGTGAGTCGAAACAATCCTCGGTGGCGGTGGGGTCAAAATGTACCATTGCTTTGTTTGTACTCAAAGGATGTGCGTTGCTATGGTGAGGGGCAAAGGTGGATGACATTGTTTATTGATGAGATCATTATCTGGAACAAAATTAGGAACTTGAATAGAGATTTTACAATTCACGCTAAAGATTTCATCATTTGCGTCATTACACAGCTGGTAATTTGATTACGGACTAATTTAAGTTGAACCTCTTTTTGATGAAGATTAACTTTTTAATTAAATAAATCCACCAAATCCACCTCCCTCACTTTGTTTTCAAGCGTTTTATTCTGAAATTTCTATCCTACTGCTAACTTTTTTTCTTTGCCCTGCAAATATCTAAATTTATTCCATTATTTTTCCTGGGAAATCTTCATCCCACCACCATCCATATTGTGTTATCCTTTGATTTATTTAAATACATTTTTCCCAGCGCACATTCGCCTCTAAACCCTTTCCAGTCTTCGCATGCAAATTTCAATTGGTTTACGCTCAGTATCTGCTTTATTTAATTCGAGTATCAATTATACCGCCACCCACCAAGCACGTGATGGCGCAGATAATCTTATCGGCAGCCTGCCCGTATTGATCTCGCCATCGCGCTTCATATTTACCACCTCGATATGAAATATAAATGCAAGCAACAAAATGGAAATGTCGTCATTCGAAATAAGCCACAGACAAAGCTCAGCATCCTATAAATTTCCTCCCGTTTCCGCATGTGGTGCTTAACTTATTTATTGATGCGTAAAATACCTTTTTATTTTTCTCCTACATTAACTGCATTTGTTGGTGCACATTTACGAGTTTTTTTCTTCTTCTAAGAGTCAAATTCACTTGTAGCAGAGGTGGCAGGCGCGTTACAATAAATGAGTATCTCTTGCCCTTGGCCTACATTGAGGGAGGCGCAGCATGCCTGTGCGACCTATATATCTATGTGGAACAATTATCCGGAGAATTTTCTTTGAAGGCGCGCACGTGGTGCGAGTATTAAGCGCATGCTGGGATGTACTTAGGGAAGGAATTGCTGAGAACGAAATTTCAGCGAGCTTGTCATCCACGGTGGAAGCTTGATAGTGTAAGCGTATTAAATAGGTTGATAGTGTGAGGAGCTTGATAGTAATTAAGGAAAAGAAGATTAAAATCATTTCTTTTACAAGAAAAAGGAGCAAAACAAAAAGCAAGTTGCGTGCATTCTGAAAGTTCTCAACGAAAATCTCAATCATCACTTAAACTTTGTGTAATGCACAAATGTTTCTAGGATGCTTAAACTTTCATTTGCATTATCCCAACTCAAAAACCTTTTATTTCATCGCGTTTCTGCTATTTTACGCGCACCCAGATAGAATTATCTCCCCGTACGCCACACTCTACGGCTTAAATCAAGTGAATGCATGAATTTTCCATTCCGTTGCCCGTATATCCGTTACTTCCGTTATGATAGCTGCGTTGTCGTATTGTGTTGTGCCCGCTAGTTTTTCACCTGAATCTCCGAATTAAAACAAAACCACACACACCACACAATTGTCCTTGCAACTCCTAGCAATTGGAATGCATCGTTGCAAGCAGAGTATAAGCACGTTCAACACGCATAAATTAAGTCTAATTCAATCCATGTCGTCCGCCTACGCCTAACACCTTTTCCTTCCATATTCTTGCCAGTCCATCATCACGCTGACGAATTCGCTCGTTTGTATAAATATTATGATATAGTCTCTTTTGTGTACGCCAACATATCCAGCACGTGCCTAAAAATAAAGCCGTGCTTGTGTTTGTAATTCCTCCATGGCAGGCGTGTTTCGAGTACATCAAGTACATGAGGCACTTTTCGGTGAATATATTGGCCCGATGCGTGATTGCTTAACAATCGGTTTTGTTTTATTGTCTTGCCGCAGAGACGGAAATCAACGCTGCGGAAAATTACGCCGGTTGTGGAGACAATTTAATCACGGCCTCTATGGTCGTTTGCAATGGGCAGGAGGAAAGAATCCACTTAACGCAATAAATTAAACATTAGGCAATGGATGTGCTCGTTTGTTTTCGTGGTGGATCAAGCGTGCAAGGCGTGGTTGGGCGAAAATTACGGATGGTAATGAGAAGTGAAACAATTGGAGATGTTGAGGAAGTTGGAAGCAAATGAAGATATTTGAGCTTTTTCACGTGAATGAGGTTTGATTGTGACTGGGAGGCAAAAGTAATTAGGTTTTATTGTTTTGTATTTGAATTGGAAATTCTATAGTGTTTTACTTTGCGATTCCAAACGTAACTTGAAAAGTAGAACATGATCTCAATTGGTTTCCACCTAAAAGCACCCCAACCATAATTATTTTATTGACCCTCAAGTAAGGACGTTATATAATTATTTATTAAGTACGAAAGCAACTAGAGCATATCTCAAGCAAGATCATGATTAAATACACTTTGCTTATAATTACTAAACCCACTCAACAACCACTCTCTTCTGCTACCTATCTAATGCTTTCAATGCCTATCCAAGTACTGAACTGCATTCAATTAGAAGGTTGTGCAACAGTTGCATAAATTCTCTGCAAAACACAAACAAAGAATTGAAGATTCGGACATAATAAAGTTATAAATGACTGACTATATAGTAAAGATGTAGTTCCCGCTTGTTGTAATTCCATCGAATGGACATTTCGAAGAAGTGTGCAGGTGCGCGCAATAAAAATTGATTAAAAATGCGTCTTGTAAACATGATACACAGTTATACGACTCTTTGCCGGTTTGGCGCACGTCCCAGAAACGATCACGCCGCACACAGCTTGAAGACTTTTAAGTGGTCGTCTTGACCAAATTAAAACGGCGATGGCCGAAAATTGAACGAGTCAAGGCGAGTCAGAAGTGGGCCAAAATCGTGCTGGAGGCGTTTCATAGTGTAATGAAATACATTCGGGAGATGCATACTTTCGCCAAAGACGTGCATTCAAATCTAAAGACACTTACAGTTAGCTAACACATGTGCACATAAAAGCTGCAAATCTTTGCATTAAAAATCAGCCCACTAAAGAAAGTAGGCAAGTAATGCGTTTAAAATGAATTTGTTTCAAGACCGGTTTCGTCTTTGCATTAAAATTGTACATTGCTTTAGAGTTTGTCAAGTTGGAACAAATCAAGGTGAAAGTCATGCAGAATTTAAATCCCCATGTGCTTTGAGTGTGGTGTTGATTATAATTTTGCATAGCGCCACGCTGACTCCGCATGATGCATGGGAAGAAATTACATTGCGATAACAATGACTGAACGGCTTGGTGTATTATACAAGGCCTTTGAAGAGTCTTCGTGGAAGCGGCATGAAACGAAAAGTTAACTACAGATTCGGCGTGAAATTCAGTGCGAAACAAAGAGAATGGATTCGATTACTAGAGTAAATGTGATCGTGTTACCACTTGGAAAGAAAAAGGCAGAAAACAAACACTTTTCATGTGAGTTTGTATGGAACATGTCATTATATGTTATTATTAAATTTATGTTTGTGTTTAGCAAAAACACTTTTCGGTAAGGAAAAGAAGTATTTTTATCCGAGTCACTTTCAATGTATCTAACGCACATTGTTATTGAATTCAGTTGATATCTTTCTGGGCCACTTGCAGGTTTACAAAATGACTCGCTCACCTTTAGTTGTCACTTCATTCAGGTTGACAAAACAGCAACAAATCCATTTGAAAGGAAATACACCTCACTATCGCCACTCAATTGAATAACTAACCGAAGTAAATTCAATTTTTACAATTAGACAATTGATTGTTGAGTGAACAATTAATTGTTCGATTGTTTGGGAAAAAGTTGTTTTTGTTTCACAAAACTCACTCACTTCAGATGAAGTTTAAGTAACTTTTCGTCAACAAAATTCAACAAAACTTCCTTCAATCAATTGAATTAAACTAGTCCCATTTAGGATTCCATCTGTTATGCACTAAAACCATGTGGAAAAATTCGAAGAAATTGTAACAAACCAACTGATAAAGGTAGTTATTCCGTTTAATGCGAGCGACTAGCGTATGCACATGAAACCCGCACCGCGATTCGTCCAACACTACTGACTCAGCGCACTCGGCTTAAAGTTGAGCTGTTGTGCGATGGCGCACTACGTTCCTGGCGATGGTGAAGAGCAAAGACAACAAAGACAAACGCTGCTTGTGGGACGCAAGTGGTGGAGTTTACGGACGTTTACGTCGGCGTCGGTTCATTCACGACGTAAAGTGAGTTGTACGACGACTATCGAGTGGTTATCACACCGGCTAATAGGGAATCCATGAGTTCATGTCTAGGAGAGTTGGAGCTGGTTGCAGAGTGGATTTTGTTGAGAAACCAGATATTCAAGTGTCATTAAGATACTTATATTGCTACCAGGTATTAGCTGCTTGGCTTACAAAGTGTTTCAATCAAGCAAGGATTGCAGATCTCAATGTAGCTATAAGCTTAAGAAATGCTATAGACTATAGGGGAGTGGCGATTGTAAATGGGCAAATGTGTGTGAAGCACTCCCCTCCACTTCCAACGCTTTAAAACCCACGACGCGACGCACTCCGTCCTCAGTTGAGATTCTGTGTTCTGAGGTTCTGATCGCGCAACATCTACATATTTATTGTTTATGTTAACATCGTTAAAAACACGCTTACTACTTACTCACCTTCTACGTCATTAATTTTAATGCCTTTCAATGTAAACTCTCCCAATGCGTTGAACTCTTCTTCAATCCTTATAACAATAACATCTATCAATTCCCACAGTATGAATGCGTCTTAATAGAATTCATTACCAACTATTCTTCATATTCGAATAAGTTTATAATCTCTTGTTCTGTACGCTGCATACCGGCATCAGAATTGCTATTTCAGCGTATTGCGCTTCCACAACTCTTTGCTTCTTACCATAGGAACCCAAACTAAGAGCAACTTGTAAGCATTGTGGGAAGTTTTTGCCTGCCCTCTTGGAAACAGGTGTATTCTTTGCGCTGAGTAGCGATGCAGAACTTTTCAGTGGGAACCACCGCAGGTAAGCTGACGATCACTTCCTCACGCTTCCTATCTTCCAACACCGAACGCTTGCCATATTCAGAAGGCATGGAAGACACTCAGTGCACATAGGTCGAAAGGAAGATGGAGTTAAGGTCGTTAAAACGCTGCACATGTGCAGGCGGCGCCGGGGGAGTATCGTTAGATGCATGACTGATTTCATCTGCATTGTTCAAGGAATTATGGAAATTATTATGCGCCTCTGGAAGAAGCAGCCAGAATTTACAAATTAATGCCATCGCTCCTACCGTTCTATTTACTTCCTCTGCTGATATTTTCCCGTAGTTAAAAGCTTCACATAAATTAAAAATCCGCGCGGAATAATAATTACTCTGCAACAACTGGCAAATTCCAATTGGAAAGTTTCCCACATCAGGAACAACGTACTCTGCTATCTGCAGAACATCGATTATGGCAACAAGAACTTAATTCCTCTGCTGACAACAAATTAAATGGAAGAATTTCGAATAAGTCAAGTTTATTTCTGCAAGCCAAGATACACTTAATTTAAAAATATATTTTTCTACTTCTGATTACATAATTCATCTACAGTAAATACTATTTAATATCATCGTAGTATATCAATTTTTTCTATCAGGTATCAAGCACATATATAGCAGTTAGACATTAATTTGTTAATCAGTCACTGGAAAGCGCTACTTCTCACATCAATGATAATAATTCTCACCCAATCTTCAATTTCTCGTACATTTTTGAGGGATTCTAGTAATAAGGGCATCACATTATTCAGTGTAGATCTGTTTAAATATGTTCGTGTGTTGCATCATTCAACGTTCAATGTATAGATCGAGCAGGTAATTGCGTAGTAGTATAATAATTGATATCCAATGGTCCATTACGTTTGTAATATGTTACTGTTAGGTACTGTGCTTAATATGCGTCTATTAGTTTGCAGCCTTGTCCTTGGTTGTCCTCGGCTCAGCCAGGGTGAGCCATTGAGCGGTAGCCGTCTTAGAATGTAGCATTGCGTGGAAAAACTCCCTTTCTTCAGGAGAATGCTCGGGCGTGTTGCCTACTTTACACACGCCTAGGATTTCACTTGATCCCAGCAAGCTATCGTGCAGGATAAAGAAGTCCAGACTAGATTTTTTAAGCGTCTCTTTGTTGATGTCGAATGTCAGTGCTTCGTTAATCACGGGACAGACCGTGTTACGATGGACGCCGGTTTTCTTCTTTTTTATGCGTTTTGTGCCGCTTAGTATGCAGACTTTGACGTAGGGATCTGTAGAAGTAGTTGCGTAAATTAAGGATAAGTAAGGGTTTTTCTACAGGGAAGACTCACCGGAACTGTTACGAGTATCATCAACAACTCGTAGATTTCGCGCTTTGATCACAACCACAGTGAGTCTTTCTGCACTGGGAAGGTAGGAGAGTGATACCATTAACTCCCCAAGGTCAACGTGTGGATCCTGATTGATCAAAGGACCTAAGGTCCTCCAGACATCTGCTTTTTCGCTCAGGTCAATGTTTGCCAGTGGGAATTGAGCCGCACCAATGGCATGATGGCGACTGTATGCGTCGAAATTATACAGCAGAACTTCAAGGACGTTGCGAGTAAAGGAGTTGGCTTGAACTTCGAAGACAAAGTCTTCATCAAACACTATGGGAGGAAAGCAGAACTAGTAATGTACATCATAATTTTCTAAGTTCATTATAGATACCTGGATTCAAAGTCTTCTTGTGAATCCGCGTCTGCCAAACATTCGCCTTATTCGGTAATAATCTTATCTTCGCGTAAGGATTAGCACTTCCATTGGATTCTCGTGTTTGAAGGTCACGAGCCTTCAAACAAATGAAAGGTACTAGGACTACAACAGTGTCTAGATACATCTCATCTATCTTACCTCAATCAAGCGGACTGTCAACATTCCCCCAATCGGATCACAACTTAGGGAGACTCGCACTGAGCCGCGGACATCTTCCTCTTCACCTATAGCTACCTATCAAGAAAGAGAGACAATTTACTATCAGGCAATTGTCACTAGTGTCAAGAATATTACTTACATCTTGATACATTGAGGAATCAATCTTAGTATGGTCTAATTTCGCTTGCATTGTTGGGATCCTCGGTTTTGAAACACAAGGACTCGTTGGACCATTGTCGCCGTCCTTCTGATTGATCGGGAATGTCAACTGGTAGCTGGTACAAGAAGTAGGAGAAGCTGGGATTGAACAACCAGACTCTGCACAAAAATACGTTTTTTTTCCGTACGGAGTAGTTTTTACGCACGTTTCTGACCTTTATCTTCGCATGGCTGCAGATACTGTTGAATTTTTTCATCCTTGGTACAATCCGCAAAAATTGACTTGATGTCTTCCGAATTATCCTGAATGTCTACAAATGAATCCTGACTGAGCTGCAAAGTTTTGTTACTTTCTGCTGTTTCAAGTAGGTTTTTCTCGAACCAATTTAAGCGGTATTTCCGCGCACAGATGAGGTATAGAAGGAGGCCAGTCATGGAGACACAGGCGACAGATAATACCAGAAAGATGGCCACTATTGTAACAGCGGATGTGTTGATATCGCTACCTTTCATGGTTGTTTATTTGCAGTCCTAAAATTGTGGAGAGGATTAGGTTTGATTTAAATTAATTGCTCAGTATGGAAATCAGGAGGACGTGAAGTTATAATACATGAGTTGTGGATGGCCCCTGAAGTTTATACGATGTTTATCATAGTGTTAAATAAAGTCCCAAGTCGTAAAAATATATCTGCACTTTAAACATTCGTAAAATACAATTTGGCTCGGAACAAATTTTTAGTATGTGGTTTGCTTAGCATTGTTTATGTCTTTAAATCCTTGCAAATTTCCTCGGTGAAAAAAATTGACGAATTATTTTTTTATTTTGCCAAACGGCATTTTGCTTTCAACCTTGATCTTGGTCAAACAAAAAACATATGTCAACATTAATCATTGCGTGGAACGCTATAAATTGTAACCATTCCAGTCTTATGCTTTACATCTACTTTATTTGTTGCTGATCCTGCCCCAACCATCTTCCCATAAATGTCAAAAAAGAAGAATATGCGTCCAACGTGAATGTAAACACTGTCCGCGCTGACTCAACCGTAATTGCGATCGATAACCAGCCTACTCGGTACCTTCAGTGCAAAAAATTGAAAAAATCACCTCAGAATTCACACAATCAGGGGATGATTGTGTGTTGAGTGGGACAGTGTAGACTCAAACCGGGTAACAACCTTCCCAACATTGACTTGTTGCACAAGTGACTGTTATGTTCTGTGCCGCAATGAAAATGTTTTGAATTTCAGAATTTACGGTCGGAATTTCTTATTTACCTTGTGTGTCAGTATGGCTAGTTACTCAGCATTGCTGGGAGAATCTCCGTGGCGGCCGGGAGGATTTTACCACGAATATCACTAGTTGAACGCAGTTCAGGATCCTGCGTGGTTGCTACTTGCGTGGAAAACAGTTCACTGGGAACTGCTGGAAATGTTGAGCAAGAGCAAGGGTGGGAAGGCGTGTCGGTGAAAATCGCTTCATTCGCACCGGGTTGAGACTGATTTTGCGCACCCTCATGCACGAACAAACTGTAGAGTCATCAAGTAGTGGAGAGACGCTTTAAACGAAAAGGTCATA
>JAODGC010000006.1:7387943-7442767 GCA_027574925.1 Ecitoglossa quadriceps | reverse complement strand
TCGTAGGTATAAAACAGTTCTGATATAGTTTCAAGATTGACACGTTTTAAAAATCACATTTTTAGGACCACCGATAAGATAACAATCACAATAAACTTGCAGAAATATCATTTTTTTATTCACATCTCTTTAAAGCTCAATTGCTCAGTATATATTACTTTGTTGATATAATTTGAGATACACTTTTCGAAATTGCAAAAGCTACACACTGACCTAACGACATTAAATACCGTGTTCAAAGTTGGTGTAAGTGTTAAAATACATACAAAAATATTCCAGTTATCACGTGATGATTGAGGTGTTAGTAGTATCAATATCAACTTATCAACTCATCAACATTAACATCAATTAACAGTTATGTACATAGTTTAGAATATTTTTACGCATCCGAAACGCAACCAAGCAATACAACAAAGTTAAATACACCATCTAAATGTAATTGCATACTTTCTATTCCCTTTTCACAGATATTATAGCTTTCAGCTTGGTTCGAGAGTATTTTAAGTACAAGCAAACAGATGAGACAAAAGCGAGATTGTAATAACATTAAGGGTCCTTAAAAAGTCCAAATGCAATTCTTGCTGAATCAATTCAAGATAACAATCCTAAGAAACAATACTTATAATCATCCTAAAAGATCTACATTTTCTTAAATGTTGCATATTGTAACAATCTGCTTTTGAAGCTAAGAGACTCAAACAAAGCCTTAATATTCAAGTAAAATGCATGACGGAAATTCTCGTCCATAAAATGATAGTCATTTATGATAGATTTGTCATTAGTAGGCTGGTGAGGTAATTGTTGTTGTTTGTTTATTAATAGCGCGTTCACCCTGTGCCAATTCACCGTTGCGGACAGCAACGTGCTTCAAGAATGCATCATATCCATAAGCTACCATTGCGCAGAATCCGAAGAACTGAAATAAATAATTATCAATTATTACTACGTTTAATAAAACTCAAAATGTTTTATGGCCGATTGCATGCTAAAGTTCTAAAGCGAAGCTTAATGTTGGCTGAAATAAGATCGGCTCTAGTCCTGTCGGCTGGGACCGACTCATAGCCGCATCATACTCTAATTTCATGTTGGGTATAAAACTGTTAAATGCTCATTGCCATTAGATAGGTTGTCTATCAACTAAGACCATCCAAAATGGTTTATTTTTGAGATAATGTCCAAAAAGCTGGATTCGCGTAGCAGGTGATGCATTAGGTTAGGCTGCGCTTACGCGAGATTGAATTTCCCGCGCGATTTTTCATCAGAAAATCACAGAAACCCATTAATTTCTGAGATTGTTAATTTGTATATATATTCTTTAGAGTATCCTAAATGTAGCGGTAGGTAATATGTGCATATTGCCGTGAAAGTAAAAAACGGAAGTCTATGGGGTTGGCTTAAAGGATTGAACTTAAAAAACTTAATGTTAAAATATAAAATATACTTACAGCTGCAACTTGAAAAGCTTCCACTTTATAAGTAACAGCCAAACAAGATGCAATTAAATACAAAATCACCCACAGAGCACAAAAAATGCCCTCAATTTTTAACCATGGTATCTTGAAAAACTTCTCAACCACATGGAATAGATAAAAGACCAATAAAATGCCCGTGAACCAGAAACCAGTAGTTGAGACAAAAATAAAGAAGCCTGCTCTTGATGCATACCTATGCAAGCCACTTGCTTCTATACAGATAAATCCAAGAATATTTAATACCTAAAATACAAGATGTAATCCTCATTGTACTATAAAATAGATCCCTACCAATCATTTATTCCTTGTATACACTAAAAATACTTACAACTTGAAATATTTTCATAATCCCTGGGATAGTTCTAATGTAACTTGGATCAAATCGAAGGTTTGTTTGCACTGTGGTGCTGGTGGTAACTGTTGTGGTGGTGTGTTGTGCTGGGAAACTTGCTTCTGCCATTGCTACAAGAAATCAAATAAACATGGAAGATTTAAAATATTACTAAACTTACTACTATTAGCGTAGGGCTATCCTTTGCGTGAATTTAGTAATCTCCTAAAATAGCACTAACATCACTCTTTCACTACACACAAACAGCTGGGATAATCAGATAAAATTGATTTATTTGTGATATGCCATTATATTACGAAACTAGAATGACTATTTGATCAACTTACTATGCTAGAACGTTTAATATATGCTTCTGTTCGTCGAAAATAGGGTTGCACGAATTAAACTGCTTGCTACACTACGAAAACGAGCAAACTAATGGGAGTTTCTCGTTTCACTTGGTGTGCTGCATGTATGAGACTTGGAGAGGCGTGGCAAACATTTTTATTGCCACTGAATTGTATGAATTCATCATACATCATGCAATATTCCCGTTCGCACAGCTCAGATACAAGGATGACAAAATATTTTATCTAGTCCTACTAAGTCCAAGAAGTAAAATAAAATCTTCAATCTAGCTTTGAACACAATATCTTTATTCGATCACTTTGTCACGAAAGAGGGACGCATGAGAGAAATCGACGTGAAAACGACTTCGTCTGCAAGACATCAAATATTGATATCAGATCTCGTGTAAATAACAAATTATTGTCTACGTTTGCACAATTTCGACAGTATTAAAATGTTTTTATATTGGTAGCCTAGACAAACATAGGAGCAAAGTGAATTTCAGCCACCTACAATTATTGATTGCGTTCAAACAGTTATGAGCAAACCAAGCAAGAAATGCATTCATATACAGAAAGTACGTTCAATTAAGTTATTAACAATTCTACTAATAAATAGACATCCCCTAGAAATAATTTACTAATTAAATACAAATATTGTAAATTAAACTTAAAATAATGGATAACTTTGTTCAAGATCAAATAATATATCCTTTAATTAATGGTAAGCCAGTCCTAACATTTTCCTGATAGTCCAAGTATTGTTGCCCAAAGAAGTTCAGCAATGTGTACTCTTCAGAATAGATTCGCTCATTGAAAAACATCCAACTTATTACTGTATAGATTACAATGCAAATTGGGTTAAGCAGAAGAATCTAAAGCAAAACAAACAAACTTTTATTAATAGTGACACTTTTTTATGATATGATTCTTACTTGAGTTCCAATTGACCAGTAGAACCATCCTACATAACTTGGATGGCGGCACAAAGCGTAAATCCCATGTGTGACTAAAATATGATCATCAGCTTTTGTATATTGAACCTAAACACCAAGGAAAACATAGTAAACATTGATATTAAAATACATCTCAAGTACTCACCAAATGATCAAAGTTTTTTGCAGCTGTAAACATAGCTAATTTTCTTATAATCTCCCCAAAAATACAAGTAAATAACCCAATGTATGGCACATAAGGAAACAGTTTGATATCTGCAATATAAACATGTCAACAAAATTTGTTGCCAATTGAATTTAGTTTTACCTGGTAAAAAATAACTCTCCAAAGCAAATTCTGCCCATGATGTAGCAGCAGCTCCAATATATGCTGGACTGTGGCTTAACATGAATGATGTTGTACTCAATTCCTTGGGTTTTATGAGAGCTATTGTTAAAAACTCTGAGTAGTGAAAGAATGCCATGACTGCCATATACATTCCAAAAATGTACACATTCTCAGGTGCAAGTTGAAAGACATAGAATCCTAGTGCAAAGACTTGGCCCAGAAAAGTTGCTCGAATTGCAACCTAGAAACATAAATGAATCATGTAAATATCTCACTTAAAAAGAACCCAATTGAAGTACTTAGCTTTATCACAACCAGATACTTACGTGATACCCTTTACAAAATATTACTCTGATTAATAAATTAAGCATGCAGTAAAATAAAAGTGGATTTGCAAACTGATGGTATTGATAAATTAAAAAGGAGTTGATATTAATTGGGAACAGGAACAGAAGAGTAAAAAGTATCACAGTTGAAACGAAGCATTTTATTGCTACTTTTCCGTCTTGGCAAACCATTTTAAAGAAATTATTATCATTCAAATATTAGATAATTTATGATTTTGTTCATCTTGTTTATGAGCAAGTTTACGAAATTTACGCCGAAGTGTATATCAAGTTGCATACTGTTAGAGCATACATTGAGAAGTCTTTATTCAAAGTTTTTTTTAGAAATTATATTAAAAACACAGATTTTTATTTTAATGAAGTTATAATCATTGTTACGTTTAAAGAAATAATTGATAATAAACAGATATTATCTCTTTAATGTAATATTAAAATTGGAAAATGATAGTTGAAGTGACAGATAGCTGGACAGACAGTTTTGCAGTGTTTATTGGCGTTCATATGTCCCATTTGTCGTTTTTGTGAACGCAGTCGATTTTGAGCGTTTATTACTGGTATTAACGTGCTGGAAACAAGTCTAATTTTGTATTAAAACGATACCAAAAAAGAGAAAATGTCTTTTAGCCAACGATTGTTGCTAACTATTGGTTTCCTTTCATTGTTTCACGCTGCTTACTCCGCCGCACAACGTAAGTATCAAAATCATCAAAAATTTAATATCTAATCATAATTCACCGTCATTTACGATGCAGATCGATCCTACCTCCGAATAAATGAGCAAAAGTTTACATATTTACCTCTGGATGTAAGTTATAACTGCATAATATTTCTTTTCAAAGTGATAGGTTATATTGGTTTACATGAATGAAAAACATTTTAGATCACAATCCAAGCTGTATGCAGCCTCTTCATAATTATGTGTGGAGTACTCCAAATAGCAGGAGAATTTAAGGAAATCAAAGCCTCAGCAGACTTGCAGGAAAAATCATGGGAGTCATATAGGAACATTCCATCATTCTACTCATTCAACCACAGAGGCAGAACATTAACACAAGCAACATTTTGATGTAACAGTGTGTATTAATTTAGTTAAATCTATCATCACATAACATCTTCAAAGATCTATTGAGTATTAACAACTCCTTAATCAATAGTTAAATGCTTGCAAAGTATGTCCAACATCTAGATGCATGAATGTGCAACACCAAGCAGGAATATCAGATTGAATTAAGCAGTTTACCAACAGCTCAATAAAGTTTCTTCAACTGCTCATAGGTAATAAAAAAAATAATATTCCATGGCCCCATGCGCACCCACGTCGGGATGAAACCTTTGTAAAACGCCCAGAATCCCTCGTTTCTAAACGTTTGCAGGAAGCAGTCGGCGGTGCCGGAATAAAGATGTGCGCTGGGCAATAGATTCTTAATTTTTCTTTGGTTCATCAGTCTTGTCTGTTAAACAATTATTATTCCTTTAGTGATAGTATTATATTTAATGTAGTAACCTACCCTAACTACATCAATTGGCGTTGATGCAACTGCACTACCCAAACTGGCAATTAGACTAGATCTGCACAAAAATGGTTAAACTTAGTAAACTGGTAATTAGTTTTAGGCATGACTTACATAAAATGATTTGTTACTTTATCGCCAAAGGCATCCATCAAGTGGACTTTACAAAAGTCATAAACAGGAAGTTCCACAGCTGCTATAACTGCAGCTCTCTGTGCTGTTGGACTAACTCCCTAGAAAACAAAGTATTTAATAATTTCCTTGTGAATTCATCAAGAAATTTTCGTCCTAACACGTACCCTCCATAATCCTGACACACCTTCATGTGTATAAACATCTTTAAAACAACCCCATAGTCCAACATTGTCACCTCTCAGGCCACCAACCTGCATTCGTACCTTGAGCACATCTGTAGGATTTGCAATTGCACTAGAAACTGCACCAGCTAGCACTGCACAACATACATTGACACTAACACTATCTTTGTTGTAGTATTTATTGATTATGTCTTTCAATGAGTAATAAGTCCCAAATTTGATGGTGCCATAAGTTGCTTGTCTGAGAACAGCTGGCCAGATTCTAAAATGACAAGGAAACAATTTACAATTAAAGTTCCAATAGTTTCAGTTTCCCAGTAGCATAATTTACCCAGAATATAGTGCTTTAAGTCCTTCTTGTCTTGCCACTTGCAAGAAGCAATCAACCATACCCTGGTATCTCAGTGCAGCATGATTTACATCTAACTTCTGGCCTTGAATTTGTAGCCTTGTTTTGGTCAAGTCTATTGGAAAAGTTCCTATTAAATCAGAAAAGCAATAACGACGTGTAAGTGGACTAAATTTAGCAGGGTGACAGGTGTTTGTTGGAATATTGATAGTTTGCAGATAATTGCTTACCAAATTCTGCTACACAGGAAGCAAGTCCTCCATAAATAAATGGCCTCCAATCTCTCTCTCCCATACCAATATTTTAGGGCCGATTTTCCAATTAAGCTCAGTCGGGACAAACGTGGTTTGTGTGAATCTGACTAGAAAATAATACAGTAGTACTGATAACTCCTATCTGCATTGCGGTTGATAAGCGAATAATATTCTTACCGACTTCGCCGTATTTACCACGGCCTTCTGCGTTGCTAAGTTAGTAGGTTAGAAGCGTGGTCCCGTTGAATCCGGTGAATCGCATGGCTTCTTATTTGGCTAAGGATATAGTTGGATAATCCTTGAGGATGATGAAATTCATGAATATATTGAAACGTATTAAATTGGTCACTATGCGGAAAAGTTAAATTTAAATCGAAAACTGAATTAACTTTTTCGTGAGTTCAGCAAATTGGAAATAGTTATCCTGCTAGTTTGTTTCTCAGAATGAATTAGTTATGCTGCCGGATGATGAGAATAATCTATTATTGATTGTGTTTTAGTACATTTAATTTGAAGTAAATGTTGTACGAGGTGAACTTATTATTTGCCCAATTTATTTAATTATGAATCCAGTATTTACGTTATAACGTACGTCGGCTTGCTTATCTACGAAAAACATTTCGAAATGGTTATTATTTCAATGCTAAAAGCATCTTGTTATTCTAACAATTGCTGACTATGAGTATTTCTATCATAACTAAGTGGTTAGCGACAATTTTTGGAATATAAATGAATTATTTTTGTCATGCCTGATACCGACACTTCTTGGCACTTATTGGGACGGGATTTTGTGAAAATTTATATATTATTAGATACGCGCTCAGTAGGATTCGAGTCGAAGTTAATATATTATAAATACCAGAATACAAAAATAAATAATTTAAACGTTGAAATATTTTATCAGGAAATATTGAAATCTATGCAACTATGGTTTCACTCGTGTATGATTTGAGGTTATTGGTTTGCGCGTCGTTGGCGAAAGAGCCGTACATGCAAACCGTTGCGAATTCAGTAATTAACTAATTAAATCTATTGTGCGACGTAGAAAAATAATGGGAAAATATTCCAGTGACTCAGATAGTGACCATAAAGGAAGGAAATCACGTAGGGATCATAAATCTAGCCGACGAAGATAGTAAGTTATATTGATAAGCTTCGTATCCAGGTGAGCAAACGTGTTGTAAATTGTTATTAATATTCTTTAAACGTAGTTCTAGTACCAGTTCTAGCTCTTCCTCTAGCAGTTCAAGTACTTCACATTCTAGGTAATTTTTTTTGCTTTACATATCAGATTTATGTCTTACACAATTCTATTTGGTTAGAAAAAGTTACAACAAATCAAAAAGGAAGAGATCCACCTCAACCGAACGTCGCAGATCTGATCGAGATAGAGACCGCCACTCGAAATATCGCGACGTTAGTCGGGATCTTCGAGATATAAAAAGATCGCGACATCGCCGATCTCGCTCTGGATCTCGTTCCTATATTACAGAATTTACCTCAATTGCAACAAATAGAAGAAGTTCCTCCAGTTCATCTACAAGTGGTTCAAGAAATTCAGTATCTTCAAATACCAAGAAAACATCTAGTCATGAACCATCAAGAGCTAAAGTTTGTACAAAGTCTAAAGCAGACTTAGTTGCTTCAAATGTAGCAAGCATTGGAAGTAAGACAGAAGAAGTTGTTGCAATACCAGAAGAGTCAGTTTTAAATGAATTGAATGAAGATTCATTTCAAGCAAGGGATTTTGTGTCCAAAACCAAAGATACTATTGTAATTGACTTACAAAATCAGACCATAAAGGTACCACAAGCAGATTTGAAAAAGACTGATGAGGAGAATATATTTCATCACAATGTAAGTATTACCAGGCCACAACATTTATTGCAAAATTTCTTTATTGCTGTTTTATCACAGTTATTCCAATCAGAAGAAGTTAGAGTAGTGAAGTGGTTAAAAGAACTTTATTCCTACAGACATCGAGCACTCCAACCAGGTGGAAATAAAACATGAAAGCAATACTTACCATTTCAGTTGTTTTTGTATCAATTGCGGTAGTTTTCATTGCTCCACGTGTTTTCAATCATATTCCGTTTATTTATGAAACTGAAAAATGTCCTTTTTGCTATGGAAATAGTTTTTGCAATAATATTAGTAGCATAAGTTTGCGTTTTTCTTCAGTATCAGATATAGTTAATAATTTATTTAGTATTAAAAACGTTTACTTTACCACAGAAAAAGTGGTATTAAAGAAGTTAAGTAATTCGAAAGAGTTGCAAAGAATCGATCAATTTATTTGCAAAACTCACAAAGGAATAAAACACTGTGAATTAAACAAATTAAATCTAGATAGCTTTGATTACCAAGAGTTATTTGAAAGTGCATTAAAACAATCTAATGGAGGATATAAAATTTGTGGGGATAGGGCAATTGATATATTCACAAAAAGGCTTCAAAGAGACAAAAATTTGGATTTTAAGAAGTTGTGGACTGTTAGTCTAACAAATTTTGAGCCATTGTTTTATAAAGTAAGTATGGTCTGACCTATAAATGCAGATCAATTTTAAAATATTGGTTGTCAGGTTTTTGACGGTGAGGCATTCAATTTACCTAAGTATTACGGTGAATGCGGCCGTTTTATTGTAGTTGAAGATTGTGGATCAAACTTAAATACTTTCGAAAACCATGATTGGTACTCAAGAGCATTGATAGCAAGATCAATCATCGATGTAATGATGAAATTCACTGAAGGTGATGATGATTTTCGGATTTACTTGACTGACATATCTCCAGATAATATTGCAGTGGATTCATTAACATTCCAGGCAAAATTTGTTGATTTTGGGAATGTTATACTTGTTAAAAAGCGAGGTAAGACTTATAGTAAGTTTTTACAATCCCATTTAGAACTATTTGTTAGTCGTACGTTCCTCCAGATTTAAAACTTCATCAAAGTGAAGATTTTCCAACTGACGAAGGTTTTGCTTTCAACGAGGACGAAATCTGTGACAGCACAAGGAGTGATCATAACATTTACAGCATTTGCAAGGTTTCACCTTATTAATAGCAGATAAATTTGATTTTTATTTGCTTGTTATTCTATTTTAGCTACTTTTTTCTTACAATGCACCATGGCCCATGATGAATGAAGGTTTATTACATTCTATTCCGGATGATATACAAGCTGAATATCCCGATTTAGTTCAAATAATTGCATCTTGTGTGCAACCGCCCGAGGATATTAATAGGTTTGAAGTTGTTAAAAGATTAGATCATAGTTTGGAAAATATTCTGCAGATGAGGCCTGTGTAATCTTTAATTACTAAAAGTATTAGTTTTCAAGATGCGTTTTGTTATTAACTTGATAGTCTAGTGGTCGATGTATGTTGATGTATAATTAGTCGTAGGAATTGTTTTTAGTCAAGTTCATTGTCAGGATCAATTGTATCTTGGCGGAACATTGCAACATCTGCTTGGCTGTCGCCATGCATTAACGCCTTTTGAGTTCCAGGCTGTGAAAATATTTATTAGGCGTTGATGAGATTTGTAGACAAGAAGTATTAAGATGGATTACCTTCGTATGCATCAAAATAAATGGCAATTCCGCAACAAGTTCACCACCAAGCGCACCAAGAAGTAATTTCACTTTCACCGCATATGAAACAATAATCCCAAATGCGTCTTTTTGGTCTCCAGATGCCAACCTTTCAAAAATTAGTTTTAAATAGTATTACCAAATATTCACTGGTAATTTCTTAACTTACAATGTAGTTGATGCCAAATTAGTATCTGTATTTTTTAACTGTCCATCTAGGGCAATACCTCGACGGTCTTTATTGGACGAAAGAAGAGGTGTTAGGTAAATTACTTTTTGGAGATTGGACCCTGGCTGAATCGGGCATCCTTCTCTGGAAATTAAAGTGTATTTGAAAGTGTTGCCCTTGTTTTTTTACATGTAGTTACTGAGTTTCGACACTTGTCACAGCAGTTCTGTATTGTCCATTTTGAAAGAGGACTACATCAACTCCCTGCTGTACCATGGCTTTTAATTTCTTCACTGTTTTATTACTGTTGTTCCGAATGCAGATATTGGTAGCAATTTTCTCTCCATGATGGTACACCTATATATGGGCAATGAAATTAGTTTTCCGGCAATTTTTCTATTAATTGCTATACTTGAAGTATGATGATACCTGCTTATCTAAAGTAACTTCCAACTCCAAGTCACCAGGACTTAGCATGAAACCTTTTCTCACAATCGTACAAGGCTGACGTCCTTGTTTGCTAGGCGCATATTGAATTTTCCGGATTGACATTGCAACAGTGCTTCTTTTGTGGGAGCGATCGGATTCATTCTCACCAGAGAAGATTTTGATATAGTAGTTGACACCGCACGGTTGTCCTTCATCACTAGTACCTTTACAAATAAACTCAAAATATGAATTAATTTTAGTTGTTGCATTTTACCTGGTTGTATGATAACGGATGCAGGAGCACTTGCTGGAATCACAAACGTGAAAGGGATAGCACATTCTCCCAATTTCTTAATCAACCTATCTTGAAGTCGAGTGGTGTTGGTTTTTTCAGGTTGTATTGGGTGTATTTGCTCAGAGATGAGAAATAGGTCTTTTTGGAAGTTGAGACCCATGATTTCGTCGTCTTCCCGACCATATCGAAAGCTACAGATTACTTGGCCGAATATTCGACGGCTTTTGTAGTCTTCGTCCAGAAGGACTACACCATCTTCAAGATTAATGCGAAATAATGATGTGAGAGATTATTTTTGTCATTGGGAAAGATTGAATACAAACCAATTGGTTCTGCTCCTGAAATATGGTCCACAAAGTTCCGTTTGCCCAAATAGAGAGTAATCTTCCCATTTGGTGAGGATTTCTTGTATACTTTAAAGTTGAAAACCATTTTGATGCGCAGACGATGTCTACGAGATTACATTTTAGGAGTTCCCATATTTATAGAGTTGGGAAACCATAGCAGTGAACATAATTGAATTTTCAAGGCTTAATGCTTTAATGTGGTTAGAAGTTTATGGATATTACTTGATATTGGTGGAGAATTTGTTCAAGATCACATTTATGGATTAAATGTTGCTTTTATCTACCTGAATTGTAAAAAAATTACTAAATTATTCAAGTCGCTACTTCAAACTTCAAATTACTTAAATTGTGCGGAATTGAAGCAGAAAATCTTTGTAAATAATCAATGTTTTCTGTGTTCTATTTAATACAGGTAGAGGATCCACGAAGAAACTTTCAATTTCAAATAATATTGTTTGTTATTCCGCGCATGTTCACTATCAAATAGTGATATTAAGATGACTATTTTATCAGTCCCAACATCTTGTACCCTATGCAGTTATGTTCCACACCTATCCCAAAACACGTGCTCGCAATAAAATTGAACAAAAATTTAAAAAGCTACAAGTTGCAGTTGGTCTAATATAACTGATATAACGTTATAACTAATTGGAATGGAAGTTTACAACGTGGTTCAACACCTTGGTCGTGGAACCTATGGGTAAATTTAAAACTTTCAAAATATCAACAAACGATAAAAATCAATTATCACAATCGCCTGTTTTCTGAAATAGAGTAGTGTATCTCTGTGAAAAAATCCACAATAAGCAGAAAGTCGTCGTGAAGAAGATCCAATGTGAAGCTGATTGTGAAATCATCCAACAAGCCAAAAACGAAGCCAAAATCCTTAAATTACTAAAGCATCCAAATGTAATTGAGTATTACGATTCTTACTTCCGGGATAATGAGTATAACATTGTCATGGAATATGCCAAGCATGGTACACTTTATGAATTTATCAAAATGAACAAACCTAATCTTCTACCAAAGGAGGTGAGTTAAATGCACTTTGAAAATGTATTATCTACACGTTAATGCTATTATTTTCTAGTGGGTGATGTCAACATTCACTCAAATCCTTCTCGGCTTAGACAAAATCCACAACAAACTCATTATCCATCGCGACTTGAAAGCAGAAAACATTTTCCTTTCAGGTCCCAGCAGCAATTTGGTTAAAATCGGGGATTTTGGAATCTCGAAACTATTGCAATCGTCAGTATCCAACGTATTAAACACTTGTACCTTACTCATAAGGTAATTTTCTTCAGGACTGATAAAACTAAAACCAAAATTGGTACTCCAAATTACCTCGCTCCAGAGATCTGTGATGGTAAAGCTTATGGCAGACAATCAGATATCTGGTCCCTGGGTTGTGTTCTATATGAAATCTGCGCATTAGAAAGGCTTTTTGAAGGACCAATCTCAACTGTTATAGAAAACATTAAAGCGGGCGTTAAGAAAGTGATTGCCTTGGAAGAGTATGGTAATGGGGTGCAGGATATTATCAATTGTTGTATTAATGTAGATCCGAAGAAACGACCAACCACCCAGAATCTGCTGGCGTATGCTGAAGTTATACCAATGCATGCGTCTTTAATGGTTAATTTGGGAAATTATTGCTTGCCAAAGGGTATTTGAAAAATTTTATAATTGAAAGAATCGAAATAGTTTTTATTAATGTGATTTAACATATAATTATTTATTCGTCTGTTATAGTTCCAATGTGAAATCGTAGGTAGTTTTATTTATTTTACCATTGCTCGGATTTAGTTTTAATGTTAACTTAAAGTGTCTTTCTATTATTTAAAAAAACAGAATAGTGTGTTAACAATATGGAAGTAATACATGTTTATAGACCATCAAATTGATAGCGAACTTTTCAACAAGAAAAAGTTATGGTAATTGGTAGTGATTAACGACGAAGCCGAAGAAAAACCATGCAACCCTACAATCCTCCCTCCCGCTTGCTCCCCATAAACGTTAGGAACTATTAGGTTAAACTGGTTTGTTAGAATTGCAGATTGCAACGATTTCACTATTGTTTTTATTAATTCTGACAGTTCCGTGTCTTTGATGGTCTACGACAAGGACTATAACCAACATACAACACGAGAACACGTGAAATCAAACGATCAAGGGCCTCAACGGCCAAAGCAAACTTATAAACCGAAGCAAATTAAAGAAAATGCCTAAGGAGAAGGTGGTTCCAGTGCCCGTACTAAACCAAAATCTTCTAGATGTAGGTACTACTTTCCAGAAGTCTCTACTTTTTACATTTCTTATTTATTTTTAGCAAATATGTACAGAAATCAAAGACATTGATGTGCTTCCTGACTGCCAATTTCTTCAGAATTATTTTAAGAAGAAGGTGCTTGATCATAATACCAAATTTGAACCCACAGAAGCAGACTATGCAGCAATAAAAAGAGTATTTCCAGGAATTCCCAAAAATTTAGTGGATCTAAATAGTTTAATTAATTATTATGTTATGACATATCCATCATATAATAGTAATTTATAAATTGTAGTTTTTAATGCTAAGTAATATTAATGATATTTCCAGTTTTAAGGGATAGATATTATGGTTCAATCCTGCTTAAATACCAAAATATTGACAAGATTGAGGACATAGTATTCCTCGACTGGTATAAAGAATTCTTTTGCTTTCTGAAAGTCAAGTTTAGTACCTTGCCAGATATGATTAATGTTAGTGGAAAGAAAGATGGTGCTACACAGACCAAAGCAAATAAGAGTAATGATGCAAATGTGACTGGGTTTTGTTTTGAAATTGCAGGTCCTTCTAATATAATCAATAATTTGGTTTTTATGTCATCAAAAGGTAATATCTGCTGTTCTATACAACTAAAAATTATCTTGCATGAAACGTTTTTAGATGATGTCCTTGTCAAATATCATCCAAACAGGCAGACTAAGGCACTTGGAAATCCAAATACCCTGCGATCATTACTTAACTATCCATATGTTGAAGTATCTTTTAATTTAAACAATGCAGGGCCTATATTAACATTTACAAGAAGCTGTGAATGCTCTTACAACAGGTTTATTGTTGGTAAGTATAATTATGAGCAAAGGAGAGCCATGTTGACATATTGTATGAACAATTCGAAGTCAAAAATACAACCAAGCCATGTTGAAAGTCTTGAACTGGCAGAAGCAAAAGAAAGCACTTCATATACACTTGACTTTATTAGTGCATATATGAAAGCTTTCATTGGGTTGATAAAAATATGCACTGAAAGGGTAAGACACTTCTCACTAAATATTTGCTATGGTGCTAATCATGTTAGTATGTTTATTAGATTCCTGACAGCACAAAGCAAGAATATCGTGCAGTGATAGATGAATTCTTGGCTGATATAAAGGAAGTCAACTTGTATAACAAATATGTACTTGTTACAAACACAAAACTAAAGTATGTGATTGGTTCAAAGCATTTTGAACGCTCAAAGTGTGTTAAAGATAAAGCGTAAGTTGTAAGGATTTTTTACCGACAATCAATATAACAATTTTTTTCTTCTAGGTCAGATATAAACTTCATAGAAATAATTCGACCCATTATTAAACTCTATTTCAAAGACTTCAACCCATCACATGCCTTGGATGAAGATCAGGAGCTCTACTTTAAGCAACTAAGAATATTTTCGCAACGATTAAGCTTATTTGAGGACATTTTACTGGACAAGCAGACGCTCAGTTTTAAATGCACATTATGTGATGTTAGTTTTTGTGGCTCACAAGATATTTTGGATCATTTTCAGCAGGAACATGAACCTGAAGCTGGTGTTATATGTCCTGAATGTATGGATTCACTGGAATTCTCAGCTTTGTCTGAGAAGAGGTGGAAGCATACATGTTTTGAATGATTGTTGACTAAGATGCATAATTGGTTTAACAACCATTAAAATGGCCTAGTGTAAATATTATTTTGAGCATATGCACATTTTTGCAGCACGTCTACTCTATGTGTAACCGGGTCGTGGAAAAAAAGTCGCGCTGCTCTAATCAATGGGGGGGGTCATAATCATATTTCTTAAATAACACACTCTACTTTTATTGATACTTTATAACAATAAAACATGTCCAAACTAATTAGCTTACCCTATCCATGGACTCTCAAACAAATATTCTTTTTAGCAAAGTACTCACACACTGGACATTCATACTTACTATCAGCCATCTGATTTCCTTTTAAACAAGAATAGCAAAACACATGACTGCATCCCATATGGCAAGGTACAATTGGCAGCTCTTCACAATGTGCACAAACAGTTTCACTGGTCACTACCCTCTTTATTGTTGTATCAATTATTGGTTTCTTGTGCAACGGATTTAAGTGGCGTAGAATCCGCGAAAATTTGTGGTAGTTAATCAGTGGCAGTAAATAAACCAGAACTTCAATGAATCCATTCCAAACCAGTTCCCTAGTCATGTATTTGCCTTCATAGTGTCTCACTGCATTGTCAGTGCAATAAACCTGCTCTAATCCCAAAAATCTTTCAACTAAATGTGGTTTACTTCCATACCGCAGGAACATTGATATGTTGCACAATCTCATCACTTGAATGAAGAGATTTGCTTTGTGGAAATATTGATTGAATATAGAATTTGGCTGAGAGAGTTCAAATCTTTCTTTGAGATAGTCAAAGCAATATGCAATTGTGTACCAGAGTTTCTTGTGGTATGTTAAGTTTGAATACTTTATCGAGAGCATTTTTTGCCCAAATGTACAGTTGTTTTGCAGAACTGAGTAGTGAAGAATGCAGAGCTGTAGAAGGAAATTAACTTCTGGATCACATTTGGAAACACATTCAGGCTAAAACAATAGCATGTGTTAATAAGGAATGTCCTTAAAAATATTGTTAAGGGGGGTCAATAGTTTAACTAAATTAGTCCAGTGTAGCTAGCTGGGAGGCGTCATGACGACGTACATACACAAGTGGTTAAAAAAAGATAACTTACTGGTAAATATTTAAGGAAATTATTGAGATGCTGCTTGACGACCTTGAAAATTTCTTTGTCAAAGTATACAGCATTCATTTGGGTCACACGTAATAGTTTCTTATTCATTTTTGTTAATGGTTTTGTTAATGGTTACCTGTATTTGGCAAAGAAATCAATAAAAATCTATGTTAGCAATGAAAGTAATAGCTGCGAATATTTGTAAGATAAGCGACACTTAAAATTGTTTGAGGTTGGAACTAATATTGTTTAAAGGGCAACACTGGCAACATAGCAGTAATTACATTCTGCGCTCCTGTTTTGCTTTCGTTGCTACATTTTTGCAAGCACGGAAATGTAACTCTAAATACGAAAAATTAATCGTCATAAATTAAAAATAAATTATTTTCAATCATCTCCTGTTGGTGCCACTATCATTAAGTTAAGGAACTCAATGTAAGTTTTTCTAAAATTATCCTTTCTACTACTGTACAGCAGGTACAGTATCATATCAATGCAATGAAATCAGTAGATATGTTCAACTAATACTGTTTCCTTATTTAGATGACTTCAATACCCACTGAAGATTGGCAAACATCTTGCATAAGTATCAAGAATAGAGGTGAACATCTTCTTGATTCTGGATTATGGAGTGACTGTAAATTCATTGTTGGCTTGGAATCCAATCAACGGGAGATTGAGTGCCATAAACTCATTCTTGCAATGGCCAGTCCAGTGTTCCAATCAATGTTCTTTGGTGGATTTCCTGAAGTCAACCCAATTACAATTTCTGATGTAACACCAGAAGCTTTTAAGGCATTACTTGAGTATGACATCACCTATTTGTTGAGTTTGTTGATCACCTATTAATATAGTGACCCACAATTATTTCAGGTATATTTACACAGACAAAATCAACCTGACATCATTTGATCAAGCTTGTGAGCTCTGTTATGGGGCTAAAAAGTACATGCTGCCTCATTTGGTAGAAGAATGCACAAAATATTTGTGGGCTGATTTGAAACCAAAAAATGCTTGCAGAGCCTATGAGTTTGCAAAGTTATTCGAAGAGCCAAAGTTAATGGATAAGTGCTTAAAAGTAATCTATGATATTTTTAAAGATGAAATTAATAAACGTCGCGAGACTAAATAGAGTTAGCGTTAATTGATTTATTATTGTGTGTTGTAGATTATAAGAAATGAAACTGAGGAAGTCCTCAAAGATCCCAGCTTTGAAGAAGTTGATATCTCCACAGTTCTTACAATTCTGGACCAGAATTACTTGACGATCAGTTCTGAACTCGAGTTGTTCAAAGCCTTGGTCCGCATTTCTGAAAAGCAGAGTAGCGACAGTTCAGGTGCGATTGCGAAAAGACCCCGGCTTGATGGTATAGGTAATATCGTGCTATACTTACTTCATGCACATGATTTACAATTATTTTATCATCAGAAATTAACCATCTTAATCACTACGCATTGGCTTCGAAGTGTGTTTTTACAATTGGTTTTCTGCTTTGTTCTCGTTAGCGTGATTTAAGCGTTCAAATTATGCCTGAGACTTTTAGGTGTATTTGCAGCAGATACAAGCAACATGTCCAGCAGGAAACCCAATATCAGGGATTGTTTGATGAAGATTCGTTTCCTCACCTTGACACCTCAGCAATTCGCTGAGGTTCCAGGAACATCTGACATTTTAACCCAGGAAGATAAACTTGCGATTTTGATGAATATCTCTTCTCCATCATCGCAGTTTGAGATGCCTACTGGGTTCTCGAAGTCGACGGAATACAGGAGGTTCTTTGAAGAAGAGGTAATTTCTTTTTTCCCAATGGAATCAAGAAGCTATTCGGCGCTTTCGGTGCTTTTCTAAATAAAACTGTTGAATGTGTTTTGTTTTGTGGTTTAACATTGTTTAACATTTAGGACATTGATATGCGTCGAGGAAGTTCGTCCACAAGCAATGAAGACCTAATGGAGTACAATCAACGTCATTACTGCATTCGTAAACTTGTGCGGCAAACCGAGCTGAACAACACGAGTGTGTTGGATCTGATGGTGACGTTTCAAACTGATCGTAATGTATGTGTTTATGGTATACAAGTGCCAGCACAAATTAAAATAGATGGGGCTGCTAACCCTTATCCTCCGTTTAATAATTACACGGAGTTGCTGTATGCGCATCTTTTGGACTCTGATGGTGCGAGGTTGACCTACACGCACTTTTCTAGCAGAGTGGAGTATTATTCGTTAATTGATATCAGTTTCAACCGACCGATATTTATACATAAAAACAAGGTAATTTCATTTTTTTATCATTATGAACTATATGTGTAGTTGTTTTCTGGTTTCTTTCAACATGTCAGGCATACAAAATCGGAGTTGTGCTCAACAAGTCCGGCTGGTATCCTATGGGAAATCATCCTGTGTATACGGCAGTCAATGGAGTTGTCTTCAGATTTGGCCAGAATTGTCTCCCTGGTCATGGTCAGCAAAATGTTGAGACGACTGATGGTCTTGTGAGGTCGATTTTGTTTTCTTATATCCCCCCAAATGCGGATTCGGGTGGATCGGAAAACATCGCAATGTAGATATCGTTTGTTATTTATTTTCATCTGTTTTCCTGATTCTATTACTAAATGTTTTCATAGGTTTGTGCATATAAGTTAATGGCTATATTAACGTAGCAATTTAAGAGTTTAATGATTGACGGTATTAAAAATTATTCAAATCTTAAATTGAGTGCGCCCTCTGTATATGTGTATTGCTACTTTGAAGACTAACTCTGTCTCCCTTCGTCACGAAAGAATGCACCGTTTATCTCACTCAGTTTTGTACCCTTTTCTCTGGTATGCGCGTCGCGGTCTTGACTCATGCGCGCAATGTTGCCAAACGTTGTTCATTTGTTTATGTTTACACGTTCGCATCATTCAGCCTATAACTTCCACGAAAAACGAGCGAAAATTAACAAAAACTGTACAAACGCACAAAGACAAAAATCAACAAAGTGCCGTCGCATTAGTGCTGTGCGACTAATCGTTCGGGTTTAAACAGAAGTAATTAGGAAAGGTCAGTCCGCAGAAGCAATGTGCTCGTTTGTGCTCAGCTGAAACTCGTCACTACACACAACATGGCGATCTGCAAATAACAACTCGATACATCGGCAGTTTTATTTTACAGTCGGCAAGTGTATTAATCGCATTAATCTATCCAAACTGCACATCAACATTGCCAAGATGCCGAAACGACCATCAAAGGGAAACAAGAAAGCGCCGAGTAAGGCGAGCAAAACAAACAAGACCAACGGTGAGTAGATCAAGTACAGAAATAATTGGTGGGTTGACTATGAACAGACTGTTCACTATTGCTGACCTGTGTTTACTCTTATTTGTGCATTAACATGCACTTGCATTTCTGTGATGTGCCATTGTTTATAATGTCGCGTGCTGTGTCTGCGTTAATTCTTATAACCTTGAGCAAACAAAGCACAACTGCTACTACTTCAACTATCATTCCCATGAGGTGATACTCAACAACACATCAACAAGGTTGTTTGGTTGTGAGGACTTCAGTTCAGAGACACTGAAGTAATAAAGTAAACAAGTATGGTAAATATTGAATCCAGTTTGTGTTTACATGCTGTATTGCATAATATTGAAGAGAAGAATATACATTGTTAAAGTGTATGTTCAGCATGTCACTCTGCAAGTATAATACATTTTATTAGGTTAAATTGAGTGTAATGTGGATTGCATTGAGTGTTTACATTATGCGAAGGTATTTCATTAATACTCACGTTGAGTGAAGCTAAACGTGACAAGTCAATGACTTGGTTCAATTGTTTAAACATTTAGGTGCCTGAGGAGTTGCATACGCCACATTGTTAAAATCACAAGTAAAAATATTTATTTCGATTTCGCCTGGGAAAAATTTAGCATGCTGCCTAGAAGTTGATTAGGGATTCTAATTGAATACGTTACCACTTATTACGCATTGTTAATTAATACCATTGGAATTCAATCGGCAAATATTTAGGTTTTATTCCAATAGTGTCACAAAGTTGGGAACAATCAGCACATTTTGTTTCACTTATGCGTATGAAACATTTATTTATTTGATCCACACTATAAAAATGTTTGATTGAGATTTGGAGTATGCTTAGGGAGTGTTAAAATAATTGTGAGTTGCTAGTCATCTGTTTGGGTTTGACGACGCGGCGAGAGGAAAATTTCCTATGGAATGGATTTTACGTCGTAACTGCGCCATCTGGCGTTGTTTTGCCTACTTAGAAAAAGGTAGGAAAACGTGAAATGGGAAAGAAAAGACAGCAAGATTAAGTTTGTAGGACAAGGCATTTTAGAAATTTTCGGAGATTGTTCTGAAGTCCAAAGAAGATATATTTTACGCAGCTTTAATACTGAATTTGCCATACCCGTTGTTTATTAGGGCAGTTTTGATTGAAAAACTCAACTAAATCATGTTTGAAATGCGTTATTATTGTGTATTGTTTAATTCGCATGTTTAACTTTAATTTAGTCGTTGATTATTTTATCGCTACCATTATTGCAAGACATTTACTAGGTGTTTGTCTCCATTTCTTGAAACGATAATCTCATTAGTATGCAAATTAGCTTCGTTTTGGGATATGAGTGAGAGACAAATATTATTTACCTTAAATCTTCTTCGGAAAAGACCCAATTTTTAATTGCGGACAATTAAACTGACATTAGCTTTGGTGACAACACAAGGTGAAACGTAGCAGTTTTATTATTTCTGTTTAATTGGAATGATTGCTCCATTTATGTATTTTAATTGGCTCGCGATGCGCATCTATTATTATAAGTGTTGTTGTTATTGTTGTTGATAGAGGTTCATCCGTGGTTGTTTTTTCTTTGCGTTTTATTTTGTGTGTGATTACTCAAGTCTTCGCCCCCTACTAAATTGTTTGATGAAAATGCTTGGGAAGATGAGGAAATACTTTATAAAAGATAATTAAGGTACCGGAGATTTTATTAATGATATTATTCCTGACTTTGTAGAAAAATAGTTTTAATTGCGTGGAATAATCGAATGCTGGCATTAATGACAATTTACGGAGCAATCTAGCTGGTGTTGTTGGTAATTAATTTGCCATTGAAGACGATCCAATAGTAGCTTTAATGATATTTTATTGCATTAGATATTGCCTTGTTTTGAATCAATGTTTTTCTGGTGTTGCGTTCACAGTGTTTTAATTACAGAAGTGTTAATCAGCTCAACTGTGCAAATCAGCGGGTTACATAAAGTAAGAATAAACTTGGAATTTAACTCATTGGCAGGTTAATATTAGAGCAGAAGTGACGGATATTCAAATAAATATTTAAATTTTGAATTTAGGCGATGCCGGTTTGTAGTCGATTTATTTGCGATGGAATTAAATTTGTGCTAATCAACGTTTAATTTGTAGCAGTGCATTGACGAAGCATTATAAATCCTTTCTAAGGCTCTTATTTTTCAATGAAAGTGGGGCTTCTGCTACCCAAGTTGTCTAAGTTGCTTGGGTTGATGTGTTGTTGTTTGCTGCTTCCTTTGTACACATACTGCTTAAATTAGCAGCAGTATCAGTCGTTATTAATAATGAGGACGATTGGAGGCATGATTGTATTGATTTCGGCAGTGCTCGTATATTGTGTGCAATGAGCATATGCGTATAATACGCGTTAAATGCTATTCAAACAAATTTGGCGCGAGCGCTACGCATTAAGGGTAGATACACGTGAACAATATCAAAGCCTGTCTCATTCTGATGTGTTCAGTGTCCAATTATTTTCGCAATTTGTTTGGTGGTATGCATTTGGTGCTTTTTGGATCTCTGGAAGCTGACGCAGAGATTTCAAAGGTCGCAGGGAAGAGCAACGTGTTGGAATTATGTTTGGTAAATATTTGTTTTTTTTTTAGCAAATTAGTATTATTTTCATGAATTACTTACTACGCTGAATCATATCATTATCATCATTTTATTCTTTAGTCACAACTTTAGTAGTATTGCTGAGATTATTGAAAACATTCATTTTGATTATGATCAGAAATGTGAGGTATGAAAAATTAGCGCGAGTCATGTGTCGTAATTTTATTCAATTACAACTCGCTGAAGTAAGCGGATAATGCTATGGTTTCTTTGATAAAAGCAGATTGATTGTGAATTAGATTAGGTTCTATTTATGTAGCCATCAATGGGGAAACTCTCAGTGATGGACTGATAAAAGAAGGCAATGAAATATTAAGTGCTCATGATACGTTCTTGATATTTTTATAGTTATTCATTTCGAGAGATTGGAGGTGATAATAGTTATTGTAAGTGGGAAAAATGGTAAGTTGCTTTTAATTTTAAAGGTATAAAGGATATTAGAAGATGAAAAGAATATGTGAGAAATAGAAGAGAGTTTCTAAAAATAGTCGAAATAGTAATTTAATTTGCAGGTGTGTATTAAATGCTTCAAATAGTTCGTAAATATTGTTATTAGCTAAAAATAAATTTGAACTAATTTTATAATATTGGTTAAGGAATAGGTATAATGTGGAAGTATACATACTACACATATGTTTATAGCAATATTATTCATATGTTTTAATTGAAGACATGCATTTTATTTGAAACAAGGCAATTTAATATTTACAATATTTTACACCAATTAAGTTATTTATTTTATTTTTGTAGTTTAAAAACTGGATGTGGATACAACTCTAGGGATTATTTTCAGTATTATATATTCTCTCCAAATCCCATTTCAATATTGTTTAGAATAACTATGGTTTGTAAATATCATCATCATTCTCATCCCTCTTGTACCTGTATGTCGGGTGTAGGCTTTCATGGTACATGATTGTGAGCGTACTGTTACCCATGTCGGTCATACACACGTACTCCTACCACTGGACCCAGGGCCGTTGGACCGTTTGTCCTCCCCGACAAACGGGCTGTCAACACCCGCGATCTGCCGACCAGCACTGCGGCACTGCGTTGCCACGTGTGCTACCGCGGCGGCTGATTGCAAATATATAACTTGAATAAATATTGATAATCTCTTTATTAACACTGCACTTGGATAGTGCAGAGTTAGGTTCAGGACGCGTAACTTTCCTAAATTTCTCACATTTGCGAGTCGCGAAAAAGCATCGCCTTGAAAGCGGACGCGCCTGGTTGTTTACCCAAGTACTAAGCATGAGTTACGCATGTTGACAGCGTTTATCAGGCCGCCAAGGTCGTCGTTGAATTGAAATTGATCATTTGCGATATTATCTGCGCCAAGCACGAAAACTACTGATGATACAGCTAGGTTGTAGCTGTTATCAGCTGCGATTAGTGATGAATTACTGTAAGCAGATACGCAGAGTTGTTTGTGAATAGAATAGTTTCGAATGATTGCGATAACGATTGGAATTCATATTGTTTTAGTGGACTGGGTGGAGAGTTGGAGGAGGGTTTAGCTTCGTAAAAGAATTGCGTTGTATTTTAGGAGCTGGAGCAGTTGACTTAGTGGAGCGCGAACTGGTTTTCGATGCTCGCGGATAAAAAATAAAGAAAGAAAAGTAATAATAATAATTTAATCAGTACGGAAATCAGTACAACTTACTATATGTCCATTAGCACGAACAACTGACTGGTTTTTGTGGCAATTAATATGCACTGTAATTCAGTCATGCGCTCTTTTTCTGATTACGGATATCAGGAATTTCTCGAAATTCACTTCGATCGTAAACAACTTACCGAAAAATGTTAAATGTAGAATATGCTTAGTGTAATTATGAAAATACTGGCGGTATTTTTGCTAGTTTTGTTTTCTATTTGAGAATTTTCCTTGAATAGATATTTATTTATGTAATTTGTTTTTCCATGTTCTCATATACGGGTGTCACAAATATTTGGTACACGGTCATAGTGATAATTTATAAGCTGGCAGCGACCTGCAGAAATGCAACGCAACCTGCACGGCTTCCTAAAGTGGGGGTGATAGCGATTGATGTAGGTTGCCACTCATATTTATTGGAATTTCTACGTTAGTTGTTGGCGGTAGAAATGAACGCATCATGCAAATTAGGAATTAAATAGTTGGATTATGGTTGGTGTTGATGTTCAGTTTGACTGGATTTCATTTGAATGTCTAATGACCTACTCTAAAATCACAACAACAAAACGCGTTCAAAGTATGAAAATTGATTGGAAATGACCTTGCTTAGGTTGATGAACTTTATTCCAAGAAATTTATTGCGTAAAAGTAGAAGGGAGTTTAAATTAATTGGCGACATACCAATCAAAGGGCGGATTGTAAGGGAAACTCGGAGGTGAAAAGGATTCCTAGGGATATTGACCTGTTTCTTGTATTTTACACAAAAATTGCTCAAATATTAAATTGTTTTTATCAGTGTCGAAAACAAGTTTGCATCAAATTAAAATATTTTTGTTGATTTAGCAACCTTAAAAAGGATTATGTAGGATTTAATGAACAAAAAACATTTTCGACAAAAACGCTAAAAACCAAATATATTCATGTTTTCATCAGCTCCAATAAATAATTCACTACCAATTATCCTTTCAGTTAAAACAAACTCATCCATCATGCAATCGTCCCCCCAATGCAGTAATTATCATCATTGATATTATACTCCAGTATAGCTCTGGTGTATTCTATCCCAACTTGCTACACATTGCAATTAGCGATTATCGCGCAGCAAATGTTTAAATAATGTCTTTGTGGGCGCGATTGTAAATACGCATTGCGCCGTCATTAGACGGCTCGATGACCCTCGGCCGCAGGTTCATTGATTTGAGATAATTTGCTTCATAAGCACCATAAGACGAAACATTTTTACCAACGTTGATAAACTGCAGTGGTCAGTAGCCGGTACAAGATAATACAACAGAGGCGATGATACGTAATCAGAATAATTCACAATCTGTGCAAATAGAAAAGGCACATGTGTCCAACACATGGGGCGCTAATCAAATATTTTCGGATTCATGTCCTTCTTGTTTGTTTGGATTGTTGTAAGCGATGTAAAGTGTAGCAACGGTGACAAATTTCGATAGTTCGTGCGTCTAATGAGAGCGTGCATGAGTTGGTCGCGTGGGATATTTTGTACAGGGTGTTGTGGAGCAATAATATAACAATATAAGTCAGGTATTTTGTGGGGTTGTGACTAGCATTGCCATTAGCGGTGTTAGGGCAATATGGGACATTTGCGGTGTTCCTTTTTGAGCTTGTTTATTTATTACTTGTTTATCTATGTATCTTCTACATATTTAGAAATTGAAACTTTATTTTGGTTTTTCATTGTACATGCCTGAGTCACATTGGCCTAAACTAGGCTTGTAATCACTTTGAACCAGTTTTATCTGCCTGTAATTATGTCTGAAAGATTAGGATCCTCTATAGATTTTTTTAAAATGTATATCATTTCTCTCACATTTCAGATGCGATGCAATTTATTTGAACAACAACAATTGCATGATGACTTATTGTAAAGTGTGTATTTGCATTGAAACGGTTTTGAATCAGAGTGACAAAGTTCAATTGGAGTTTGTCGAACTTATCGCTTGGGCACTGAATAACATTCTCCGCTACTGCAAAAGGCGAATCCTTGGAATGCCTTCTCAAGGCAGGCATGATGCAAAAGCCTGGACCACTTTCAATAATATCACCGTAAATTTGAAACAAGTTAATAGAATCATAAATATATTAACTGCAGAGGGCAGTTTTAATGCTGTCTTTCAGGCGGTTTCTTGTTTTTATGGGGAAATTAAGAGGTTCCCGAGTTTGGAAATGGTTGGGTTTGGGTTGCACGTGCTTGAGTAAGCATAATATCAGTTCATTTCAGGATTTGCATAAAAATTAAGTGTTGAACATTCTCATATTTGAAATTTATTGGTGTCATGTAATCTGAGATAATGTACGGTGATTATACTCTGGACAGAAATACAAGGTGGTAGTAGTAGGTTTTAAATATGAAACTTATCATTGAAACATTGATTATAGCGCAATATTTGAAAACAGTGAAGTGTCCTTCAACTTAAATATTGATTTCTTTACCAGCTGAGGGTTTGTTTCGATTGATGCGTTTGGTTCAGTTGTTTGTCCGTCAAAATTGACAACCACCGAAACGTAAACAACATTGGCTGACTTTTCATGGATTTGTTTTGCCCTTCCCTACTTCTTCTTTTTAATGATAATACAATATTTAAGTGGCAATACTCCAAAACTGTTATGGACTATGTGCATGAATTTAATTAGTGTATTGTCATTCTTTAAATGTTGCTAAATTTTGTTTACTTGTCATCTATAACCACCCATATTGACTGACATTGATGCATTAAAATGTATATGCATTTTTGTAAATTGTGCAAGTGAAAGTTAAAGTGGTTGTTAAGTTTCACAACCTCAGTGAAGCACCTGTACTTGGCAATCTTTCCGTTAATCAGTCAAATTAAAGCAGCTGACATTAACTTCATATATAAAATCTTCGTTTATTTCCTTGTGTTTAATTTTGTTCATATTTTTATATGCATTGACCAGCTAATAGAATGTCGTTGCTTTGAAATATATTTAAAAGTAGTGACATCACAACGTGGAAACTAATTAAAAGTCGCTTAATTCGACGGTGTCGCCGAGTACAACATCGTCAAGAAGCAATTAACAACTTGTTTCATTGCAACTGGACTACAACCAAATAAATGAAATATACCATGTCACAATTACACTATTCCTCATGCACATATTTTCAAATTCTCAACTAAGTAAAAAGTATTTTGTTTTTATCTTGTCTCAAGGCGTACATGTTCAGGTTTCATCCATCTTAATGTTTGCAGAACAATTGAAGGGATATTAGCTCGCATCAATGATATCAAAAATACACAGATTCAAGTATTTCAGATTGTTTTATATAAAAAATGCGTACGATTGCTTTTTAATCTATTTTTATCATTTCAGTTTTTATAGGCTGCACGAGCATCAGCTCCGGAGACGCATTGCATGACTTAATCCAGCTAGATTAGATAAACAATACGAACGCATGTTATTTAGGCAAGTGTGGCAGCAAACACGCCGAGGACGCATATAAGTGATCAATAAACGTTTCATTGCTCTATGCTGAGGTGTTATCAGTGCAGAAAGGACACAGATGCAGGTCATTTGCCTTGCACTTCTGTGGAGTTGCGTCTGGCGAGATAACGCCGAGTCTAAACAAGCTTGCATTGTGCATCAGCATAGAAAAATTGGGGACATACGACAGAACAAAGAAGCATTTATTAACTACTGATTACTGCTAGGGTAGTATCAATTTTCTACGCTTGATGAGTTGATGAATTGTTACGGCGTCAATGCAATTCCGAATTATTGCGACAATGATGTGGCATTCAGTTATGAATATGAATGTTTTCCATGATGGAAATCAGCAAGGCGCGCTCAATCGGAAAATATTGCATCAAACGCCTCTGGCGTTAATCTGAAGAGCTGTTATCGTGTGCGGAGCGACGAGGAAGCGGGTCTTAAATTAGACCGGCCAGTTGACAACACTTGTTGTTGTCCTGGCGACTGGTGCAGGGATTGACGTCAGAATTGCCTATCGCAAGTATTGGACGTCAGGGAGTTGAAGACTCTTCGTTGGTGGATTAAATGCGGATTAATTTCAGTGCCAGCCTGTAGTCGATTTACATAAGTTAATTAACTAATTAATATGTTGGCATTGTAATCTCGTAATGTGTCTAATTATCATTGTGCGTAGTGTGTATCCACGATCCTTATAGGTTGTTGAGCTCCGAGTTATGTGCTATGATGATGCTCTTGTTGATCTTTGGAAGGAATTTCGTTCACGAAACAACAAGGGCTTTCGTTCTCACTCACGCAATGTGCGTAACGCTCTCCTCGTTGCCCAACGTGTAGGCAAGTGGACGTTTGATGCGCGCCGTAATAATAATCAACGCGGTTGTGCGCGGTGCGGTGTCCGCAAATGCTTGTCGTGAAGCGCGTGAAATCGCGATCGCGGACGTGGAATCAGTCGGTGGCTACATGTGGGGCGCGCCGCTGGTTTTCGTCGGGCGAGAATTACAACTTGCGTGTTTCTTGCGGCTGCTTACTAATACTGAAGATCGCGGCGGATGTGCGCAACAAACTAGTAAACTAAACAAATTAATGCACTGCGAGGCAACCTGTTTAAGAAGTGGCTTTGAAGGAAGTTGGACAAGAGTTGTTGATGACGGTTGATTGTGAAAATTATTTGGTTGTTTGTTATGCTGTTCTTTCTTGCAGATGGCGCTTGGTTTAATTTATTTGAGTAACTTTTGAGACTGTGATATCGTAATTTATGTGCATATTGTGATATTGAGGATCTTAATGGACTTAGTGGGATTGACTATATAGTAAGTGATGCACGTTAAATGCCGTCGATTGCTTATTGTAGTTAATTGTCCTATAGTGTGGCAGTAGTGTACTGTTATCCTTCTTAAATTGCTGCAATGTCCTCCGTGAACTAGTCGTAAACAGCGCGAGAACAAACAGTTGGAACGCGATAAGGGAGCAAGTTCAAACACGATTTACATAAATGCTGCCATCAACAACGATTCGTTTGAATAAACAACCCGGAGACAAAGACAGTGTTTGGAACTTTCGTAGCTTATTAACTAATGCAAAGTCAAGTTATCGCCGATCTTATCTAACATACTTGTGTAATTTGATTATCACTTTGTGACTCCCATCACATTTAGTCTATTGAAATTCGATGAAAATTTATTTTCATTGTTTACAGCTTGATGACTGGACGAAGTGCCACCGTGGTAAATTTGAAATTAAGTGCGTGTACGGATTTTAAAACAGTGATAATCACTCACAGTTCGCTTTTTGTTTAGCACTTAGTATGGTATGCTTTTGAGGAAGGTGTTTCTAGAAATATGGGATTTAATTTATCGTAGGTCATGTTTGAAACGCTTGGAAATTTGCAACGTTTCTATTTGATGATTGGATACTTGGTTATTGCTGAGTATTCTATATTATGTCATTTTATACACTCGCTAATGATTTTAATTATTGCTTCTTGACTTGTGGTCAACGTTTTTCTTATTATTTTTTATTTGATTGTTTTTGATGCTCCGGGGTATTTGCTCCATGCCAGTTGGTCTTTCTCGGACCTGCATTTCTAGTTCGGTCAGTAAGTAAGTGGCAGAAATTTACTAGGGCATTATCCTAGCAACCACTCTCGCAGATGTCAGGGAAGCCACTTTAAGCTTGTCCCGGATGTCTTCCCTTGTTTGGTGGTCAATTCAAATTGCATGAGTATGGTTAGGAAAGTAATTGCGCTGTGTGTAGAGTTGCAACTACGTGGTAACTGAAATTGCTAATATTGATATGAGTAATGCCTGTAATGCTAGTCTGTTTACATTTGAGCAATCTATTAGCGCACATAGAACGGTCGCTTAGTATTCATTTTTGCCTTAGTCTGTGACTAGGTTAGTGGAATTGTAGCAAAATCTAGCATAGCATTGAGGAAGCAGCATCGATGTGTTTGATACACACTTTGAGCTATTTTTAACTCTTTGCGTACATTTTAAAACATTTCGACTAGATTTAAAGCGTTAGAGTTTGTACAAAGAAAATTTGTATATTGCATCCCGACAATTCTATGTCTATATTCAGCATGGCGGCGGCGGCATTCCTGCTGTAGTGCCAACCCATCGGCTATATAAAATCAACCTTGAATTTGACAAATGCACTTTGCCTTGATACTGGTTTTACACATCATTTTCACAATTTGCGTCGTTTGATGAATACAGTTTTTGCTTACTTACAGGTGGTATGAAAATGACGATGTACACAGCGCCAACTATGGTACCCAGACAGCAGCCGAAGGAACGACTAAGACCGGGTCGTCCTGGCGGCAAACGCCTCGCTGCCCCACGATCTTATAGTGGCAAAGCGCGGGCGATGGCGAGAAGGAGTATGGACCCTTGTGATAATTCAAATGATAGTGGTTTAGGGTAAGCAAGCAGATGCATGTTGATGTATGATGTAATGTTACGGCCTTATTATTTTGCGATTTATTAACACTGGTAATTGGTACTAATTATCCCGATTATATCTATGTGTTTGTTAACAATACGAAGGAAAAGAGAGGTTGAATGTGCGTGGTGTTGATGTTTCTTTTCCTCGTTTTACGTCCACAGTATACACTTGCCATGACACGTGTTCCCTTTTTGGTTCAGCTCGCTAAACCTATTGGTTCTTTTGTTTTTTATAGTTTTGACCATCACGTGGATCGCCACAATGTGTTGAGCACAAATGCGGGCTTACATTGGGCGGACGATGATAGGGCGCTGGCAAAAAGGCAGAAAGTCGATGTGAAGCTCGAAAATGACGAGGTCAATGATAACTACTCCTTTCCTGAACATACACATACATATAGGGACACGAATACGTAAGTGGGCTTGAGGAGAACGGAGCGCAGATTATTTCATCGTTTTGGTTGTTGACGAGAAGGGCAAGTTATGGGAATCATTTGGGGGGGGGTCACCCTTCACTACATCTGCCATCAAGTGTCTTTTGTTGTTATATTAAGTGTTGATTTCAATTTCGCATTTAACGCACCTTCTAGGCTTATCAGAACAGCACCTTCAGTTTCTTTCTCATCCTTTAGTGCATCTACCACGCAGTCTGTCAGCGCGGGACGTGTAGTAGCTCGGGGACATGGGCTCATCAATCGGATACCACAGTCGGTGCCTGTTACGCTCACGTCGCAGTTACAGGCAACCTCAAGATACCGTAAGAAACTTCTCCACAAACCTCAAACGTTTCAATCAAAACCCACTGAATTCAATTTTCAGGAGATATTTCGTTGTCCATCGTCTATCAACCAGAACAACAACACAGAGCACGTTACCAGACAGAAGGTAGTCGTGGAGCTGTCAAAGACAGAAGCGGGAATGGTTTTCCAGTTGTCCAATTGTTGGGATACAACAAACCTACCACGTTACAAGTAACATTACCTCCACGCCCATTTCATGCATGGCACGAATCGTGATGCTTTATTATTTCCTAGGTGTTCATTGGTTCGGATCAGGGCAAGGTCACCCCGCACATGTTCTATCAAGCTTGTAAAGTCAGCGGGAAGAATTCAACACCTTGCAATGAGAAGAAGATAGACGGTACCATTGTAATCGAGTTGCAATTGGAACCTGGCAAGGACATGCAAGGAACTTGCGATTGTGTTGGTATCCTGAAGGAGCGTAATGTCGATGTGGAACATCGATTTCCAGACCAGCTCGGCTCGCGGGCAAAGAAAAAGTCTACCCGATGTCGAATGGTCTTCCGTACAATGATTACCCACTCTGATGGTACTCAGGAGACGTTACAAGTTTGTTCACAACCTATAGTTTGCAGTGAGTCTTTTTTCTTTCGTTCAATATTTATTATATGATTTGTTTTGATTTCCTTCCGTGTAACCTTCAGCTCAGCCTCCAGGCGTGCCTGAAATTAGTAAAAAGTCGTTAACATCATGTCCAGCAAGTGGTGGTCTCGAACTGTTTATAATCGGCAAGAATTTCCTCAAAGACACCTTGGTCTACTTCCAGCTGGACGACGAGATGCGCGGCGCGAAATGGGAACAGAGTGTTGTTCCCGATAAGGAGTTTTTACAGCAAGTAAGTTGTTGTTGCCTCTTATCACATGTTATTAGCGCCAACATGCTAATCCAATAATGCGCGATGTGTATATTAATGGCCTGTTTGTTTGTTTTCGGTTGCAGACACACTTAATTTGTGTGGTGCCGCAATTTTTGTTTCCCGACATAACCGAGCCGGTATCGGTAAGGATGTATGTTATGTCGAGCGGGAAAACTAGCGAGCCGCATTCGTTTGTATACACGCCCGTTAACGGGGCGATGCCAAGTGGTAAGCTCGCGTCAAATATATTTCATCATCTTATTACATCAGGTCGGCTTAATAAGGTTGTCGCGCATTTGTTACGAATTGCAGCGATATTGATTCTAACGAACTAGACACGACCTAATAACGAATTCGTGGCAACAAACACATTATTAAGTCGATTTAGCTTTGTGCATGATGCATGTTGACTTAGTGTAGTGAGTGGTGGATAAGTCACGTTGCGGCAGGGCGCGGACATTTATTGATGAGAGTTTTAAGGACGAAATGCACCTTGGAACAACGTGGTTTATCAGTTTGTAGGTAAAGTAGTTGATCGGGTATATCAAAATTAAAGATGGCATCTTTAACGTGGATCCAAAACCAAGTGAGGTAGTAATTTTCAATGCCACGCTAATTTTGATAGACTTTGAATCAATTTGGTCTCTATACATAAAACAATGACAACAACGGCAAATATATGCTTCACATGAGGGAGTAAATGCGTTGAGAGTGAGGTGAATTTGATTGATACAAACATATGAGAATGATATTGCGTTGGGTGCGTGTGTTCGATGCGTGCGATCTGGCATCGAGCTGACTAGGAGTCTGCTCGATGATGGCGTTGTTGTTAATCTGTTGTTACAATTCTGAATGAGTTTTGTGAGCGTGTGCAAGACGCGCGATCGTCGTCGTGGATGTGTGAGAAGAACATTAACTTACACGCGAATGCATGAGTTTGATATGTCAGGCATCTGTGACTGGTGTAGTGCGATATTTGTCGTTGTTATTGCAATGCAGGGCGACGAAAGTTTCCATCGTTTATCGTGATTATCAAATACTGCGCAAATGTAATTGCGTGTTTGCCGGAAGACGCGCATCAGTGCGCGTGATTGATCGGGACACACTGCAGGATGGACACGGGAAGCTTTCGTTGTTGCCATTTTGATTTAGTGGCTTGGAAACATTGTGAATTCTCATTCATTGATGACTTTTATACTTGCGTATGTTTCTTGTGTTTCTCTATAGGTACCAGATTAATAAATCACGCCATGTCGTGTTATCATAAACATGAAACAAGGAGAAAAGCAATATTTATTGTTAATGATCATTCATGAACAAAATTTGTTTGTAAAGCTCAGAAAAATAATGCTACTGTTTTGTCGTTTACATACCAAACTCTAAATATTGTAGTATTCTATTTCTAGTAAAATGAAAAGAACTTTGTGCTTGGAAAGCTCTCCGACGCCATCTTGCCCTGTTGGCGACGGGAACTCGACAGGACTTTGCAGGTGGCTCAGCGGAACGCTTTTCAATTTTTTTGACAGTCAGTCGCAAGATGTTTGTTAGCCTCGCGTCGTTGTTATTGCATTCCTTTCGAAATATCTTGCGACGCCCTTGTATGAGCAACAAAGTTGTGAATTTTATGATTCAAATTTCGCTTTGTCTCATACAGCATACAGGCTCTGTATACGCAGAGGGGCCGCCTGCCGTCGTCTTCTGTCAGCCTGCGGAGCCTAATTCTCCGTCAACAGCCGCGTCATTCAGGTCTAGCGCATCACGGGTACTTAATAAATGAACACAACACATCACTTATATATGATACGACAATTGACACCACTTTACCACACGCACTATACACACCAACAAAAAACATATAAAAACCAAGTAATATATCAAAGACACGTAAAATCATTCACCACATTTTGAAATTGATCACATCACACATCCATACTCTCCACTATTTTATATTCATTTATTTTTAAATTTAAAATCTTGATCGTAACTGACATTTTTGATATGTTCGTTTAATGTTTTGTTTCTTGTTTTGTTTTGCGTTTCTCGACAGCAGCACCAGTTTTCTAGGTCGCCATCATCGCCCTCCCTTTCCTAGGAGGGGGAGGATCATTGATTAACATTTTTTTTTTGCAGGAACCTGATTTCTTTTTACATATCTGTACACTTTCTGTGAGCAAACAATGTTGGTTTGGTGCAAATGTGAAAAGCGAGTTGTGTGCGAGTGTGCGGTACACTGCGGTGACTGATGTAGAATGTCGTGAAACAATAAGTTTCTACTACTACTTTATTACTACTTTTCTTATGCAAGAGACGGGGATACTGATATTTCCTATTTGCTGACTTCTTGAATGCGAATGTGTAATTTTATTTACTTCTTTGTTTGGCATTTAATTTGAATGTTGCTATCTGTTTCACTTTCACTAACTTTATCCTGTTGTCCATGTTACGTGATCAGGCATAAACTAATTTGTTCTGTCTCTTAAAATTCCATGCCAGCCTATAAACTCATCTCATTATCTTTATGTTTTGTGAAGATGTGAATGCTTCCATCTTGCTGTAACATCCTTTTAGTTGTAGAATTAGAATGGTATCCTTTTTAAACTTGGTGTTGGTCCTTTTTTTTTTTAACTTAACCCTTATAAGCGGACAGATTTTGTGAGCTAACGATTTTTTTTTTAACTTCTTGTAGTACACTTCCAATTTATTTTTTGATCGAATGAGTGACTGCGTGAGAGTTTACTTTGTGGTTGTTTGTGATACAGATTCTGTGAGCAGGAGTCGAATGAAACATTAACATTGTTTGTTGGCCTCTCATATATCGTCAGCGCACCAATATAACAACTTTTGTAAATTTCAATGAGTCCAGTGATTCAATTGGGTCCAGTTTTTGCTCGGCAGTCTGCAGTGCGACGATGGCACTTTGGCGATATATGAGACGTAGGAACTCATCATCGAGCCTTTCTTACAGTGGCTTTGTTGGCAGCTAATATCTAATTATAAGCAGCAGGAGCGGGTACGAGTAATCTAATCGGCGTTTGTATGGTTTTACAGTTCGAATCGAGGCACAAACCTCACCGCTGCAGCAGCATGTGTCGTTCTTATCGAAAATTATGCCGCCACCGGACACGAGTCTCGTGCCGTTGTCGCAGCGCCGCCTTTCCGCCGCGAGCATTGTCAACCCTGACTCGCTCTCGCCTCCAATGCGGTGCATGTCTACTATGAAGCAAGAGTTCTTGGACGAAAACAGCCAGAACTCCATCATGGACTCATCGGAGTTGAAGCCACGCTTTAGACACATTTCAGAAAGCTCGCTGGATGTCCAGCAGGGCGATTCGAACCTCTCGATGATCAACGAGAACTCAATGGATATGATGCACCACCAGCAAATGATTAATATAAGTGAGAATTCCAACATTAGTGTGGTCACAGAGAATAGCATGGATATGATGCCAGTTTGTGCAACAACAACCTGCGCTGAGATGATCGAGGAGACTTCGAATCACTACTCACCGCCACAGGGATCTCCAGAAATGAAGGTCATTGATTTGCGGAGGAAAATGCCAATGGCCACGGTTGCTGACTTGGTCAATACGAAGGAACCGTCAATGGCGACGTTGCAGAGCTTTGGCATTATGGAACAAAATATGGGACCACTGCCAGCTCAGACTGCTCAAAGTGTTGAGAATTATTTAACCAATATTGAAAACAAAAACGCGTTTGTTCAGCCAGCCAACACTATCCTTACGACCAGTCCGTTCATGGCACCGCAGATGATGTCTACGGTAGCAGGTCAGATCAAAAATGAACCAAGTACAAGTCCTTTGGCTTCTGCAGCTGTTGAAGTAGCAGCTGCTGTTGCATTGACTACAGTACAACAAGTTCAACAACAAACTGTGGTACAAAACCTTGAAAATGGTCTTCTGGCCAATTCACTAGCTGCCTCCATGCCAACTGATCGTTTGAATGTCCTCGTCAATTGCGGAGTGGACAATATTGTCTCTCCGAAAGAGTCCAATATGTTAATAAGTCAGGATGTGATGATGCCTTCGATGATTAACACTAATCTGACACCTCCACTCGCCCCACCTCCGCTGAATACACCCAATTCGAATATCTCACCCGAGGTCATACTCAATTCACAAATTTCCCCCAGTCTGATGTGTCGCAGTACAACGCAGGATGCGTTGTTGCCTTCTACCAATCTGCAGCCAATTTGTCAGTCCACTCCAGCTCCTCTCTTGTCCTCTGCTAACCAGAGTCTACTGGTTGTGAACGGGCCAGAGAATGCGATTATTCTCAGTGCAGCAGCCGATTTGCTGGAGACACAAAAAAACATAAGTGAAATACTTACCACTAGCGCAGATGTGTTGCCTATTGGTCAGATGCAGACAAATTCGGCGACGCTCGGCAATAATTTCTTTACCACCGCGCATAACGCAACTCTTGTCGATACCATCACGAAATCAATGGCGCAAAACAGCAAAGACTTTATGATGCCTGTTACGGTATCCATTCCGATGCAGGCATCTATCACGGTTCCTGCTGCAAGCACTTTGAAGGTTCTGCAGAACGAGAAGAAGTGTGAGGACGAGTTGCGAATGGTGCCGCCAACCTTGGCCACCATGTCCGAGAACGACCTTATCAACATCATTAATCCTAGTTGTTTCGATCAAGGTAACAACGCCATGCACTAAGTAGAGTCCCTCTAAACTTAGAACGTATTTCTTGGAATGAGCATGAATTCAATTACGTCCAGAGAGGAACAAAAAATGTGAATCACAAAGAATGCTGATACACGAATGAAGGTTCTAAGAGGGTGATCTTTGCCAGATATTGAAATAGTTAATTAAAACATTATTTGAATGTGTCTCTATTTGTCCTACTAACACACGAAGAGGGAACGACATCAGACACTGCCCCTGCCTATTGTATAAAAAAGCTTTTTATATTGTCGTCGACTCTTAGTATGAATCGTTGGACTGCAGCTAAAGTAGTTGCGTAGCGATTGAAGCAGCGAATATTTAACCACCTAGTAATCTAGTAGGATAGTTTGTTTCATTGGAGTTATTATGTGTATTGTATTTGCAGTAGGTTTGTTAAACGTTTTAGTTGCTTAGCAGACTTCCCAATAATTATCACTATCTGTTTATACTACTAATCGATACCTGTTTGTCGCTTTACTTTGTGTTTCCCAACTTAACGTCCCGTATGAATCACGTAGTCAACTAACTCGAGTCGTAATTGTGGTGCACGTTAGCGCGTCGTTTTGATTGTGTAACTGCCGACTACTTTGGCCCACCATTAATGATGTGCATTTGTTGGTTTCAGTTTAAGACAGACATTTCATGTTATGGTGGAGGTCACACGCATCCATTCATGCATCATTCTTGTTCTAATCATCACTCTCGACTTGCTCTTGTAGTCACGACCATTTCGGACTTGTGCCAGCCGGGCAATCGTCACGGTGATAAGACAGGAGTTTTGTAATGCGATATTTATGACCAAATAAGTGTGCATTCGTGAGATGTACGATTTTACAATAAGTGATATTTATTGCCCTAATGTATCGGGTACAAATTCGACCGAGTTCGAGCACATGGCGATTGAGGTGCACTGTGAGGACGCTGAGATTTATCTATGTAGGTATTAAGTGTTTGTATAAATGTATTATTATTCTGTTTTCTGCTGAATATGTTTATTAAGTTTAATGCTGGCGTAGGACGTGAGAAATTTGAACGATAGATTGTTCTGGCAGAGAGTGTTATTATATTTGTATTATTTTTTAAAGTTTTATTGCGAACTTGGTTCACATCAACAACGTTCGTTTGATCAAGTGGTCCTTGATTGAAAGCGAAAAGGATCATGTATAATGAACTTTAATAATGCGTAATAAATTTAAGTTACTCGTTTAATTTAATTTTAACTGGTAGCTTAATGTGTTGAACATTTGAGCAACAACATCTAAACTAATCAATATTGATTTGTTATTTATAGACTAGCAATGAAATAATAGTTTATAAGTCGGCGACCATGCCTTCCATGTATATCCCAGGTGCTAATTCTAATTTCTGCTGTGGGTAATTATCCAAGCTAGCAAAACTTGTGTCCTTCGAGTTGCTGTTACTGCTATCATAAACCAAGTTTTCTTGGCAGAAACTACGTCTGTCTTTGAAGGAGAGATTGCGATTTAGATTGGTTTTTCTTAGCATCGCTTGGAAGTTGAAGGGTGGATTATCTTCACCATTAGTGCAAGGCGCGTTTTGCTTTGCAATGGTACGAAGTTCAACCATTGGGTTAAGCCCAACAGAATTAATACCGTTGTACTGATTTTTGCAAGCGTAGGTAGTGGTTTTCTGAACATTTGAAGTGTTGTAGCCATTGCTGGTATTGGAATTTGCGTTCATTAGATTATTGGAATGCCTCTTAATTTCTGATCCTTCGAAATTATATTTGGATGAATTTGGAGGAGGAGGTGGATAGTTATCCTGTCGGAAGAACAGAGTTTGCCTTGTGTTTCGCTCTTCTTGTTTTAAGGGCACAGTGGATAGTCTTCTAATCGGTTCATCAGGATCCCTGGAGTAAGGGAGGTTTATTAAGGTTTCTATTGGACGATGTAGTAGAGTAGAGTGCGATTCTTTGTTAGGTGGTTTAGAAATTGCTGCTTTGGTTTCTTGCAAGGTATTTGTTATTTTCGAAGAAAGATTGTCTCTCGATTGGAAGGGAGCATCCCAAGTTTCTTCCTTATCAAGTGCTACCCTAAAACGATCATTTTAATGACTTATTTTAATTACAATCCTGCTTTAAAGATTTACCTAGGATTTGAAAGTGGGTCACACATATAAGACGTATCAAAAAATGGTATGTCAATCAACTTGAATGGTATTTTCAAGACTGATGGTTTAATTTCGCCTAACCATCCTTCCGGCTGAGCATGTCGGTCAATCTGATCAAGTCCGATATTATTATTTAGTCTTTGAAGGGAACAAACTGCTTGCTGGTTGAATAAGTGGACCTTTAACAGATTCGATTAGAAATTTGTTTTTTCTTTGGATGGATGAGTTTTGGGTGCATTTGAGGACATGTATCTCACCTGTTGTGAGAAATTAAAGAGATCATGGTACCTCGCAGCTCTGTATTGCAAGAGGACTTGGAATATGGTCTTTGCTTTCCATTTCGATGCGTAAATTCTGATAAACTTGCAAGTCGCATAGTCTAATTTTTCAGCAGGGTTGTACACTAAAGATCCACAGGCTTTCTTACCAACTACACTTCGATAAGCTACAATTGTTAACAATTAATTAATCTAGGTTTTAGTGATTACTAGTTTTTGTTTGTATGTTTAATCTGAGTAACTTCGGAATCGCTTTGTCCGTTGTCGACACTATCATTACTGATATCATCCTCGTCGACAACTAAAACAATTTCGATGCTGATATATTCAAATGTTAGTAGTCTTCATGAAACTCCAGAAAAATACCTTTTTGTAAAACTCTCGCTGCTTTATCTTCATCCATATCTTCAGCAGACATTTTACAGGATGCAGTAGTCTGTCCATTCAGCTTCTTCTTCAAGTACAATTTGGCTAGGAAACCTCTCATAATAGACTGTATTTTAATAATTTTTTTCACTTGATTTTCGTATAGTCTTGCCAAATATTCCTCATTGTAATATTTTAAGAAGACTTTTGATTTTCCAATTATCCAACCCTCCATCTTAAGTCGAATCAAGAGGAGTCTACAGTTATCTTTGGAAACTTGCACATTCTCATTGAAATCAAACGCGAGAAACTTGTAACGTCTCAGAAATTCTGCGAAAGGTATGCGATATGGGTATCCTTTTTGACGAGCTTTGGCTGTATCCACAACTGCCATTGCTCTGATTTGCTGTTTAACTATCTCCATGTGAAAGCCACGTGGTTGGTTCTCCAAATCGGAGCGCAGGCATCGAACGAAGTGGGTTCCACCTGCGGATCCGCCTACTGACAGTTCTTTCAGGAGATTGAGGCACAGGGATCGGAATGTAGCGACGGAGGTACGCATTTTTGATATTTGAGAAAAATGCTGTTCTTGATTTGGTCGCTAAAATCACAATATTTACGTTATCATTCAATCCTGTTATGACGATTTGCAAAGGCATCATACATTATCTTCATCCGAAGATGACGAGATCTTAAGGTTACTCTTACTTGTCGTCAAGGATCCCTCAAACGAAGTGAATACATTTCCCGTTCTGGTTAGTTTTGCTGTGAATAAAGCTTTGACATGTTTATTTTTTGATAACCGCAAAGCTTCGATGACCTCAGGTGGTAAAAACTCCCTGTTCTTATCCGGCATTTCTTTGGCATTGTATGTGACTTTTCCAGTATAGTGAGCTACGGAAAACTCGGTTGCGGAAACAAGATGAATATGCTTTCTTTGTGGAGATTTTAAATAATCTAGAATTATAAATCAAATGGGAATATTTTTAAAGATGTTTATTTGTTTTTTTTTTACCTAAAATATACTCCCCATTGTTAGCCATCTTAGAAGCATCATCAATCAACATTAACAATCCTTCCGGTTTTCCTAGAATCTCATCTAACGTTGCTTTATTGTCATAGTAATGCCACGGAGTGTGCGGTACATCTTCTTCGTTCATTTCAAGACACTCCCAAGCAAAGACCCGTTGGACAAAATGATAATGCAGTTGTTCATTCAAACAATTGATGAACAGTTGACTAAGGTGGTTTTCCTTAAAACATTCAAATCCGCAAATATCTAGGAGGCAAACTGAGTACTTTTCTCCACTTTAAATCCATAGAGCAGACCGAAAATCAGATATTTTATTAGAACAGGGAGAAAGGAATGATTTCCAACTTACAAAATGATCCTCCCATAAGACAATTTATGGTTGATGAAGTCAACAACATAATTAACCATGTGACTATACATTGTATTGGCGAAAACATCTCTTGCGTCTCTTGCTTCGTCACAAGAATGTCTCCTTCGTACTGCTGTCCCATTCTGGATCAAACAGTAATTCTTCAAAGACCAAATGACCTTCTTATCGTCCGATTCTAATAACTTGGCTACAGCTGCAACGACTTCTTCATTCTCAATTTCAGCAACGTTCTGACTATTCTGATAGAATTTAACATCTCCAATTAGTAGAACTGCAGCTAAGACCTTATTAATCATCTCAATTTGATCTTCTTCAAATTCGAACGTCTTGTAGACTTCCTGCAATATTTCCCACTTGTTGATATTAACCTGTGGATTGTCCCTGGGTTTGGTTCTTGACGTTTTATTATCTGGTATACGAAGATATCTGTATTTTCTTCCTTTATCCAAACTGTACTTCTTCAGCTCCCCTTTAGCTTCGATTGCATCATAGAAGTAGTAAAGCATGTGGTAATTAGACTGGGTCATGTCCACTGAAGAAATCCTCCACTTTTCAAGTTGATTCATAGTGAACATAGCGCCGGAAACTTTTCCAGTACTTCCGAAAGTGATCTCTGCTTTGAGAACAGCTCTAGTGGAATAGTCATTGTAAGGGGTTGAAGCGTGAGTGAAAGCGTGGATTAATTTCATGGCGTCTTTAAGACGATTGCTGTTGATGTTGTCATTACGACCAACGTAGAGTAAGTGATCGAGAAGATGCATGAAGTTTGTAGTTTTACCAGATCCAGATTCTCCGCCTAGAACTATGTTTTGAGGGATGAGTTGATGAAGGGCATCTTGGTAAGCACTTTCTGCCATGGCGTAGATATGGGGCGAGTTTTCAGAGCGCGATTTGCATGAGTATTTCTTGTGGAACTATAGAAAAAGTGTTAGAATTTTCTCTAAAAATGGTACAGAATTTGTAATACCTGATCTCCGTAGATTTCCTGTTTGACATTTGGATTTAAAACTAATAGGATATTCCCAATAAATGTGTGGAACTGTCCCATCTTTACTCTAGCTTTCAATTCATGCAGCACACTCTCTTCGGAGATTTCTTCAAGTGCAGCAAGATCCTCAACGTACAACTGTTGCATCTCTTCATCTCTGCAATTTTTGTAAACATTGGCAAATACAAGCGTATCATTTGTAGTAACTCTATTATCTGTATCCATCTCACTCAATAGCAATTTTATCTCTTGGGACAACTGAAAACCAACATTATAAACCTCAAAATAATATCTGAAACATATTCGTACATGGTAATTATTATCTGGAACCAGTTCCATAAAGGGATGCTCTGACAACTCCATTACAAATGGTCTATGTTCAGGGTTCTTCACCAAACATTCACTAATGAAGTCATTGTATTGTTCACACCAATTAGCAGGGCGACTTAAAGTAGGTGGAGGGTTTCTTACAATCTGGAACATTGCTCTTGTTGGATGCATATCTGTAAAAGGTGCTTTACCATCGCCCAGTTCAATTGCAGTGATACCCAACGCCCAGACATCAGCTCTGTTGCCGTATCCAGAGTCTTCATCTTTTGGGTTGCTGATTACCACTTCTGGTGCCATCCAACATGGAGATCCTAGACGGGTATCGCTTTTTCCAAAGGTACTACTCAGATGGCGAGCGAGTCCAAAGTCGATTAGTTTAACTTCCCCTTCTTTCGTGAGAAGGATGTTGCTGGCTTTGATATCACGGTGCATTGCGCGGTGTTGATGGAGGTTTGTTAGAGCCTAGAAATTACTAGATGTGTTTGAATGGGGCGATAGTAGTTTGTAGAAGATTTACCATGATAACTTCTTTCAGAATGAAGGCGATGTGTTCTTCGGACATTCTTTTGTTTTTATTGAGAAGGTCATTAACTAGGTTTAGAACAGATCCACCTTCACATAACTAAAATGATACGCAGAAATATATTGTGAAATACGAAGCAGTTTTCAATTTGTTTACCTCCATAACGAACCAAACGTAATCTTCTTTTCCTTCACGTTTTCTGAACGTCCCATAGAAATCAGGAAAGTTTGGGTGTGAGGAAAATTCCAACAACACTCGGTACTCCTCTTGGAGGTACAGAAAATTCCCCGGGATTCTCAGCATTTTGATGGCAACTTTTCTGTTGTTGTTTTTTGTATCCCTTGCAGCAAACACCTTCCCACATACTCCGGTAGCAAGGCATTCTTCAAGCACAAAACGTTCTTCGGGGTCTGGGAGTTTATCAATCTGGAGTTTAGGCATCATTCTGCACATCAAAACTTACTTTACAATACCTCTGACATCTCAACTGATACTGTACTAAAAACTTTCTACCTGAGGGAGAATGTTGTTGAATAGTCAAGAACAAGCAGGCTCTAATTGAATTAAATATTTGTGTGGAAATGAAGCACTTCTAGGTGTGCAACTAATGTGTCCTCGACCTGCATCTTCAGCGATTTGAGGGATTGCGGTCATTTGTTTGGCTTCAAGCTATGAAAGCTGTTGTAAATGTCGATACATGGGAGGATTAAATTAAATCAGGAGCATTATTAATAGTTATTATACAATTAAGTGTAAGTAAAAAATTAGATTTATTAGGAATACGGTTGCAATTCAGTTCGTTTAATTGTACTTTAATTAAATGTATTTTGAATGCAACGCAACCAAGAGTTCATATCATTTCATTTCATTTCGTTGAATGAAATTATCTTCACTTTCTGATGTGTGTCTGTTATGCCCCTTTGATTATAAAGCATGAAGCAGGACTTTTCTTTAATAATATAATTTATTTTTTATGTAAAACAAAATGGTTTAGTAATCTCATCAGTTTGTACATCGATTGTCGTCTTAAAAAAAAAAACAGCTTTCTACAATATTCGAACTAACACTACGCTCTTGGCATTACCCAAAATAAATAATTAAGTATTCCTAGTAGATATATATTAGGTGTCACCCTGTATATAGCAAAAATCAGTCCTCCGAGAGCCGATATCAACTTATTTACAGTCAAAATGTGGTTCTATCGGTTATGCATTATGATATGCCGGCCGTAAAGTGCGCATTAGGCATATCTGCCAACGTAAAAACACCAATGGAAATAAAATAGAAATAAATAAATAATAAAATGGTGTGTTATTACGTGCTCGTGGAATGCGCCTCTCGGTGCCATTGTACGTTCAACCCGTCCAACCTCATCGGCAATGTCAAACAACAAATTATGTTTTTATGGCCGCCTCGCCGCCGTATCAATCCGTCATATTGATGTCGGCGTGCACACATTTCCGTATTCGCCGCATAATTCAAATCTGCCGGCGCAGAGTAATGCCGACGTGCATTTTTTTCGCGGACGTGCGCATCTTGCATTATTACAAATTTAACGCTACATAACGCCCGTCGGCGGCGCGCCACGTTTCTCAGCCCGCAAATCATAAATAATCGTCGCAAATGGCGGCGATATGCGACGCCTACGTGGCTGGCCGCGCAAATAAATAAAAGCTTAATTAAGTCGAACATGTACACTATTTACATTTGCTAATTAAGCTAGATGAGTTTTCGAATTACTGCCGGCACCGCCGTATTGATTTTTGCGACGTTAATTAAATCATAATAAAATGCTGGAATGTAGATGGGTGTACGTGAGAAAATCATCAGTTGCAGATGCTCTTCCATTCTTCCACGACACACGTATCGCACTCGACTTTGCAGCACCAGATGAATTTACAATTGCATCGCTCGGTGCGTCTCTGTCGGACGAAATTATATCCCCTACCGCAGCACAACGAGGAGCAGTTGTCCTGGCCGGTGGAGTTGCGGTTGCATTCTCTGCCGGACGTCCCAGGGACTTCTAAACTGGCATCCAAGTCACAGAAGTTTGGAGATTTTTGGTAGTAGAGAAGGTCGGAGGACAGTAATCGTTTGTTCTTTTCTTTACCGGTGTGCTGATTGCCATTACGATCGGCCCATTCCTTTTTATTGCGGATTTTTACTCGTTTCTTACGGGAGGTTTTTATCCTATGGGAGCGGCGAGAATAAAAACAAGAGCATAATTTATAAGTGGCGGAAAGGGAATTGACTTACACTTTAAATGTGTCTACTTTATCATTGCCAGTGTTGTTTTGGTCCACCAGAACTGCGGTTCTGAAACGTTCCTTGAGGACTTTGCCTACAAAACGAAGATCTGGAGTGGATCTCCAGCAGGTTTTTAGTTGACAGCTTCCAGACATTCCGTGGCATTTACATTGGACTTGCATATTATTTGCTACAGCCTAGAAAGAAACGAATATTCAACCATTGCTTCAATTTTCTGCTACAGTTTGGGAAATTTAAATTTCATTTTTTGCGAAAGCAAGTTTTATCAACTGATTTATAGATGTCGCCAAGTAAGATAATAGTTTTTCTTTGTCTTGGCCTCAATAAAATTGAGTAATTATTGTTTCTCGTTGATTAAAATTAATCTCACTGTGATTAGGGCGACACACAAAGAACTTACAAAGTTTCGTCGATCGGAAAGTTATAAAATTAATGAGAAGGCCTCACCGCAGCGCGCCACACGAGCCGTGGTTGGGTCGGTGCGTGTGGTCTCGTAATAATCGTAATAACACGTACTCAGGGTGACGGCGGCCCTTTCATCCGACGGCCGAACGCGTTTAATGTGTCCGCCGCTCTTATTCTCCGGCTTCACGCCAGCCAAACATCCGACCATTGCCTGCCAGGCCAATAACTTTATCTGCCTGATATAAATAATCAAATTTTCCTCGATGCTCATCCTGATGCATGATTATGTTCATAGTTGAATCATTTAATTCCAACGTTATACCAAAGCACTCGTAAATGAAGCAATAGGTAACTTACCACTCTTCCAACTTGATTATTATGTGAATTGACTCTGGACTGTAGATCAGAGGCATTGTCGCGATTATCTAGCAGTGCTTTGGTGAATTTCACCCCAAATTGTAGATTATGTGAGCATCCACCCCATTTCCACGGCGTTTCCGACGAGATTTTCATGCGGTAACTACGATTGTCACATCCGCAGTTGATCAAACGTCCTTGGCTGCATGCCTTGGCCACTGCGATAGTTGCTCCTGCTGCTGATAGGGCGTAAGTGAAGGCCGTTTCACGATATCCTGCAATTGAGCAACGTTTTTATTGCTTTCAATAAATGTACTTAAATTTGGTATTTATTAAATTAAATTAACAAGCAATTGAAATGGTAGTAACGCTTATATGTTCAGTTAAGTAAAGCAAAGCATCGCAAAGTAAAGTGGACGCAAACAAGAAACGAAATCGTCTACTTATTAGGAGCATGGGGCACTTTGCGAGATTCGCACCGACCACCAGCACTGATTATCTAATTGTGCCAGCGTTCTACGTAAATGGCATTTTTAACTACCACTAGCCAAGTTTTAATTCTGATGCGCGGTGCGGCGTGCATTTGATAAGAACGCGAGCGCGCTTTTTTGCGAGATGTGCACATGCGACTAGTGCAGATATTTAAAAGTTTAATTATAATTTTAAAAATCGTGCGCGAACGCAATTGCGATTATTGCGCGTCTTGTGCGGCGATCGACGACAAAATCATCATCGGGATCTTGGAACTTATGGGCTTACTGGGAAGCAAATTTTAACTCGAATTGAAGAAACATAAAAAGATGAACAGCAGAAAATGAAGAAGGTAAAAAAAAAGAAATATAACATAAATAGTTTTTGAGTTATTGAGTTATATATCAGTTGATTCATAGATTAAGCTTCGTTCATCAATTGACTCATTGATTCATTCACTAATAAATGCAATAAAGTGTTCTTCGTTTTGCTTTTACTCTCAGTTGTCTCATTTGGCAATAAACTTTTTGTCATCTGACTAGACTCTGTCCTGCTTCATGGGAAGCAAGGATTTGTTTTTGATAATTCCAAGCACGCATCGCGAATCATCCGTTTTGCTTGAGATGCATCGCCGGCAAACACATTTTTTCTCTTACATGCATCACACGCAAGAAGTACACCAACTCATGTCCTTTACGTGGATAATCTTTAATGCGATCGTGTGGCATTTACACACTTTTATGCTGTTGAAAGAAGCAGGAACAACGTTTTTACAGCATGATGAAAATATTAACTACCCAACAACTCGGGCAGTTGATGTAGATCAAGGAAAGCAACGAAACGGAGGTAATTAATCGGTTACGTTTGCTTTTAGGTTCATTTTAAATCAACTTCCAAAGCCCACTTCATTTTTTCGGTAAAGCACAGCGATATAGGTTTGGACATTGCCTTATAGATGGCGACGTATGTTTAAAATTAAATCACAAATTACACAAATGAATTGCATTGAATCCAAAGCAGTCCAGAGATTTAATTACCCCACAATTACATTAAACCACTTTGCATACTTCACTGTCTCTCTATATCTTTGCCGCAATCACTTACTCATTTGATGTATGCATTGCATTGCACCGTGGCATTTCTGGTGTAATTAGCGATTTCCTTTCCGCGAACAGGTGTTTACCACGCTATCCGCCGTCATTCACAAATCACTCACCAGTTAATGCAGCGAGCTAATGGCTAATAAGCAGTTGATTAAATGTTAGCAACGTATTGTCGCACTGTGATGGTAAATAATTTAGCGCTTGCTTATTTTCACGCTTTGATTTACAAAAAAGCGTTCACATCCGATCAGTGCAGGCTGACACCACAATTAGCCATTATATTTATATGCGTCATAAATTCCACGACAGCCACCACACGGCAAGCGCGCTTATAATATTCCATCTGCACACATTTGCATGCTGCTATTTATTAAATGGCAGCGTCTTATTAATCGCGATTGCGCGCGATTTCCACCGGCTACCAGCGAGCTACTGATGCGTGCGAAAAGTAATGCCTTGTGAGATGTGTTTATCGTGGTTATAATCATCATAGTCGTAATTAATGGAGGAAATATGATGCCAATTATTTTAAGGCAATGAATGAATTTTAATTGTTTCATGAAATTCATTTTAGTCGTCAAAGGACAAGCAGAATGTAATGTATTTTGCAAAGGAAAGTTGACTTGTAAAATTAAAAGTATGTAAGAATCATTTCTTTCTCAAAAATTTTGAGCGTTAAGTAATGCTTAATGTCGAAAGGCCAAAATATTTACTTCTAGTCTCAAAAAACTTTGATTGTTGTTTAAGTGTCCATCGTTAAGAATTTTTATTTAACTTCCTCTATTTGTATGCAGATGTCGCGCCTTGTCTACACCCCATCTAATTTTCAGTACTTTACAAGTTGCAATCTTTATTAACTGTCGAAAAAATCTAGAGATTTTAATATCCTTCGTTCCACCTAACAGTATATCAGCTACGCCTAACTTGATTCGTGGTAGACTGAAGGCTACCGGCACTTGGGCGTATATTGTGCGCGCTTTTTGTAAGCTTTGAAGGAAACAAGCGCTCGCCTCATTAGTTCCGGTGTATTTGAAAAAGGGTGCCACAATCGCATTCGGCTGGCATGAGCGATTATGAAAGGAGGGCAAATGGAGCTGTCATCGGTGCGCGCATTGTGCCCGTTGGTGTGTGATCGTATCGGTTTCGGTTACCTACAGCGTTGACACCTGGATGACAGCGTGCCTCTTGCGGCATTGTTTGCAAATATATTACTACTTATTGGGCACCGGTGACAATTGCCACGTTTGTAATGATGATGTGTGAAGAGAGCTATAGAAGCAACAGGCGGAGAATAGAAAACTACCACTATGAAACACTAAAGCCACAGAAGAATAAGAAAAATGAGAGAATAGAATATTTATTACTTACCTTTCTGCAGTAAGGAACTCGAATAAATATTCTGTTTATGCGCCAAGTTGGAACAGTTCCATCGGTTCCCCTGGAATTGATGTTGGCATTCTACGAGTGCGTCCTGCAAGCCCTGCAAGGCGACCATGGTCACATCGGGTTGCCGATTGCAGAGCATGATCTGGCTTTTTGTCAAGCCAGGGATGGTTCGACATATGGTTGAGTCCTTCGGGGGTAGTGGGAGGGTAGACTGCAGAATCGCCATTTGTTGGCTGTAGGTCGAACTGTAGGAGGAGAGCTTAGCGAGGACGCTGGAATAAATCAAAGGAAAGATACCGGTGAGACTCTTAACAGATTTTTAAGTTTAGTAAAGCCCAGGCATATAAAGAACGGAGGAATGTCGATGTGAAGTAATGTGGACACACGTGGGAAACTATTTCGAGAAGATTATCTACGTCCCTATCAATTTTGTGTCATTGAACCAAAAAATTATTTATTTTTTTCGTTTTATTACTTGTTTCTAATTACATAATTGATGTTGCTAACACTTTTTTGTGAAGTGGTTCAATGCTAGATTTAGATAAATTGACTCAAATCTAAGAGGTTTTTGAAGGGACGTTAAGATTTTCAGAAATGGGAAATACGTCCGAGGGTTTAATAAAAATTTACTACGTAAGAGGTAAAAAGTTTCAGTGGCGTTAGTTTTCAAATTAACCTTCTTCAATTTATTATAATTAATTTCTAGGAGGAAATAAAGCGATTAGAAATAATTTGTAATTAATTCTACCTCATTAGTGGGTTTGAGCAAAAAAAATGTTTAAAAGTTAATTCCAAACAAGAGTTTTCACACGATCAATACTTCACATAAATAACCACTGTCATCAAAAACTTAAGTCGCGCCAATTTAAAACTATTTAAGCCACAAAGATTCCACAAAACTAAGCAAATTAATTCGCGCTAGTTCTTCGTAAAATGCGCGGAATTTTGGAGGACATGGCCGCGTCGTGCTTCACATGTCTTCGTATACGAACGCATTTTTTGTCGATTAAGCGCAAAACGCTCAACGTCACATGTAAATCAATACGTTTCAATTTACGGAGGAATTCAAGGCGCCTATGTGATGTGATAAGGACTATAAAAGAAGCATTGCTTTACGTTGAAGCTGCACGTGCATGTGACATTGATGCACATTTTATTGTTACCAGTGGTGGGAAAGAGGCGTTGATGATATGCATCGATTCGCGAGTGATTTACGTAGATGACACTGGTGTATAAAAGAAAATCAATGGTATTGATTTAAATTTTAATTGAATTGAAATGTATTTGTGACTTACCGAGAGTTGAAATACACAAGAAGAACACTGACGACCAGCACAATTCTGATCATTTTTCATGGCACTGATTTAATGTGGGATTGGAAGTATTAATTTAAATCGCCAGGAAACACATCTTCCAAATGTGGAATAGGTGCGGATTGTTGATGCACTGTTTGAATTTACGGCGGAAATGTATTGTGCTACTGGCAGATTTCCATGTCCTGTGGCAGTGAGATGGAAAATACGCGCGCGGATGAAAACAGGATCAAAAGGAAAGCCTCCGGACAGCACCGGACTTGGCGCAGCAGCCGGCGGCGGATTTGTTGGCTCTCGACGCGTGCGCAGCAAACACACAGCATCGTCACATCGCGGCGGACGCGCGAAGTCTTCTTCGCCGCAAACGTGCGCGCCGCAGCCGGACCGCGAAACTTTTTCAAAACTTTGTGCGCCGTCGCAACGTGCGCGAGGATTTTCCCGCACTAAGTTAGGTGAGAGAGAGTTTTCGGTGCGTCTACTACACGGCGGAAACTGCACAACTGCACAATGTATCCAAACCGAATGTAATGACAGCACACGCATAAACTAACCGTCTCCCTGGCTAGGATCGAGATGGATGTGTGGAGCGGACGCTGGAGGGGTTGTTAGCTGACTGAACCACTGGTGCAACTGCAGCAGAGTGCTTTTACATTGATGCCAGCATCAACCATTAACTGCTATCAATTCGATAGCGGTGCACTAACCCTACTTTGGATCTCTCTGAATGTACTTCGGATGCATCGACCGTAATTGGCATCAGCGAGGTGATTACATTGAGATTCAGCAGCGCATCAAAGCTGCTCCAGCCTTTTGTCCATCTAATCCACCGCGTGCATGGATGGATCGCGGAAAGTAATGGGTTGTGTTTGGAGGCAGGCGATGGTGGTGGTGGGCGCCTCCACCACCACAGTGGACGGGCGGGGACATTGAGCACAAAACACCAAATACAAAACGAGAAGCTGGGAAGGAGAAAAGGGAAAGAGGAAATATAAAGCAGACAACACTTTGAACAGATCAAACGAGAGAGCTTTGCATTTTTTAGATTAATTTCTTCCGGGCTTTGCAATTAGACTAACCAGACTATTCGACAAGTTTGCTTTAGAATCAAGAAATTTTCGAATTACATATCACACAAAAACAATTAGAATTACAGTATTACTTTGCTTCTTCGCCAGTTATTTGCATTGTGAACATTGGCGAGTTTAACACCCAGTCGTATCTTAATTGATTTAAAACTTTTTGAAGCCTCGCGCCATATTAGTAATGCCTGTCTGCACTCGAGAAGATGGCCGAGGACCTCACACAATAAGTTATCATTAGAGGTGCGCTGTTGAATTTCGCAACGGTCTAATGACTCAATGAGGAGACCACCTATTGTCCCCGCTGGTCGACTACACGCCATCGCATCGGCCATAATCTGATTTTAACGTTAGCCTTACGCCGTGATATTTGCCCTGCTGCACTTATTTTATTTCTTGTTTTTCGGCCGCCGCGTAAGCTTTATATCCGCTCACACCTCGACGTCGCTGGAGGAAAGCTCCGGATTCGTCCGCGATGGGTGAATTCAATTCGTTCGCAACATAACACAAGTCACCAAATCAACAAATTCCGATCAATCCACTAAAAATAAGCCACAAAACATGTTTTAAATTGGAAAAGAACTAAAAAGTTGACTATTATTAAAAAAAAACAAAGAAACAAACAAAACAATCGGTGGTACATTATACTCTTTTTAAGCGTGTAAGATAAGCATAATCAATATCAAGTGATTATCCCTGATTATCCCAAATGCTAAACAAACCTCTTCCTCGCATCGTTGATGTAATGTATCTACGCATGCTTGTATACCCTTCGCAGAGTGAGTGCGCATGGACGACATCAGTCATCGACGCGTATTTGTACTGTCAATGATTTAATGCACCATTCAATGCATAAACAGTTGAAAGACGATAAATTTCGCTGTCACCGCGCACAAAAACCAATAAACTCTTGCAGCACACGTCGCGCAAGTGCCAGAAGTACATACCGCCACGTACTCTACTTTGCTACCACTCTTCTTCCTTAACTTCGCTTAAAACAAAACACAGAACATCATGATCTAATCATCAACGTTACGTCTCCATCACGTCTTAGTGTCAAGTGGTCGCATTCGACAATAGTCGGAAAGTTTTTCTTCTCGCAGTCATTTATCATCTCGCGGTGCTCGTCAGCCGGGTGTTTTTATTATCTTCGGGCGCTTCATCAATTTGTCGTTAGTGCACCCGCGAGAGTGCACCATTTGCCGAGCCGCTGCTAATAAATTAAAATGTTATGATTATTGCGCTAAGGTGCTGGCCGAAATTGGTGCGTGCGGCTTTATGGCCGGCTATTAAGTAGATGTGAAGAGGCTGAGGATGTTGGCAAGTCACTCAGCGACTCATCAGGCGTTTGATTTAATTTTGCCGACTGCGCTGATTGATGCAGATTGTGCGCGAAATTAACTTATAATGAGGAGAAACTCTGTCATCAATCATCGTACATTGTTGGTACAGTTCCTTTGCTTTGAGAGGATAAAAATCACATCGATATGAATTTAGTGAGTATTCTAATAAAAAGCAGAACATAATTTTTGCCAACATTTTTCAATTGGAAATCGTCTTTTATTTTCATTTATTTTTAATAAAAATAGTTTCAAGTATAATAATAATTATGACACACGTGACGAAACCAAATTTGTTCTGAAATAACGTGGATCTGCATTGTGCTGCCCCCATACGCATTTGTTGCGTACTTCAGCAGCAAATAGCTCGGATGTTTTGCTTCATCTACATTTAACAGTGATTCATAATAATATGCAAATAATTTAATGAGTACGAAGATTTCTTCATTTTGTCTATTCATTTCTGCAGAAATGCTTCCATGAAAATCTTGCCAGCTTAACCTATCAATCAATATTCCTTTCCATCGAAATTAACGCCGCAACTGTCACATTCACTTATCGCAAATGCAAATATGAAACCATTACGTTATTTCTTGTCAATCCATCACGCAAGGAATGGCCACCATCGCAACTAATGCCCACAAACAGGTTGTTAATCGTCTCAGAACCGACCAATCCGATTTGCATCAAATCCACGCTGCGTAAATATGGTAAACGGCAATCAGAGTCAATAAGCAATCAGAACACACGCGCACTCTTCAATTAGCGTGTCCAGCTGCATATTAATTACCCACCGTTCAAATGCATCATTCTTTACGAGTCCATTGCAGTGGGCCTTTCAACAGACCTCATATGGTTGCCTACCCAAAAGAATAATCCTGAATGCAGTTTCCTAGCCATTACGCAGATGGCGTCCTTCTTCGGCTGTAATTTCACGCAGCTCGTACTTATTAGCATATTATTCAAGTACTAACATGCAATTAGCCATCGTAATTAGATAGGAGGTAATTTCCAAATCGGGATAAACTAGCAAGTTAGCAAATTAGCCTCAAGCAAATAGATTTATTCATTAACAAACACCTTGTGTGGTTGCATCACGAATCAGGGACAGTTTCTAACACTATTATCACACTTTTATCACTTAATCTAAGCTAACGCTATTCTTTAGTAAGTAATAGAGCTCTGTCTGCTGTGCTTCAGTCATGTTCATAATTCTTTGAAACAGTTTCTGAGTGATGTTGCGTTCGTCCAGTGGCCGCCGCACAAAGGTACTAATGTAAACATTCACAAACACGATCATTACGATCTGACAGTCAAACCTATCCATCACACCACCATGCCCGGGAATGGAATCACCAAAGTCCTTGATTTTACACGCTCGTTTGAAGCCGGAAGCAAAGAACCCTCCAAACGGTGCAATGACACTCCCGAAAATAGACAGCCAGAATGTGTGCACTACAATTGGATACAAATAAGTTGGCACTCCAAATATCTCATACTCTTCCAATTGAAAAATTGAATCAGGCACGCAGTGTTCCACTCGGGATATCTTCCCGTTGATATTTTCATACTCCACCGGACAAATATAATGTTCTGTATCAACGAGGGCATAGCTTACACCGCAACTAATCACAATGGTGAAAATACCAGCCCCAATAAAACCTTCCCAGGTCTTCTTTGGGGATACGGCAATCAACGGTGTCCTGCCAAATATCTTTCCGCAGATATACGCCATGATGTCATTACTTGTAATCGTTGTCACACAAATAATGAACCAGATTATCCCCTGGTAGATGGTTTTTGTTATCAGACATGGTAAAGTTACTATCGCGAGAACCATAAGATGAGTCCAGGCTAGTAATCCAAACTGTTTTCGGTAGTGTTCTCTTTGCAAATGCATGAGAAACCAAATCACTCCAATAAAGTGCAAACAGAAACAGATGAATTTGTAGTAACTATCGACGAATTGTACTATGGTGCTAGTTGTCTCCAAAGGGTGGTAGTAAATAAGCAGATTATCACACCAGAAATACACCAAAGCACAGAGGAAAAAGTAGCGCATATTGTGACGTCCTGTGATTTCTTGTTGTTTAAGTGCAATTGCGGCAACTTCCCGCAAACACTGTATTTGTGCAGTGAGGACCATAAGGACTAAATATGGATGACCTCCGTTGAGTAACAGAAGGATACCAACAACTAGTATGCAACTCATTGCGCACCTCTTCAGGACGGATTGTGTCGATGGTGGAAGGTTTTGGAAGATTGATATCAAACTTGGTGGTGGACATCTTACATGGGGTGTTTTTCCATTTGTACGATTGATAGTGATAGTGGACTTGTGAGTTTCTTCAAGTTGACATGTAGCTGTTGACCTACAGAGACGCAAACTCATTGTAATTCTGAAAATAGAAATTTAGACATTAAGTGTTTGTCCTTTTGAAAATAGCAATTTAACAAAGTTTTATTCTGTTTGCATTAAAAACAGATGAGAGCAATGACATAATTGAGTGTTTAATATTAATAATTCAACTTACAACTTAATATTCACAAGGCTTGAGTCAACTTCCTGCTTTTAACGCGTTTCACACCAAACTAACTGCAATTTTATGCTGCTATACTGGCATAAACTTGACTGATAACCTGCCTTTCATGTTGTGTGT
>JAODGC010000006.1:7377303-7387843 GCA_027574925.1 Ecitoglossa quadriceps | reverse complement strand
CACACCAAACTAACTGCAATTTTATGCTGCTATACTGGCATAAACTTGACTGATAACCTGCCTTTCATGTTGTGTGTTATTGATTTGCTGGTATGCATTTACCGCCGCTTCTTATCAGTCGTGCAAACACGACAATACCAACTCGATTGCGATAGAGTGTATGGAAAAAGCTAAAATGACTTAGAACTGCTTTACATACAAACGCACTTATCCATCACTGAATAAATACTGAATTATTATATGTGTCATGTTTATCGATTGTCATTACTCAAGTATTTAGAGATATTTTACAGCTAATTAATTTTCATACTTTTAATTGATGATCTCTTGCAAGCCACCAGATGTCTACCTAAAATAATTTATTTCACGACTTGAGACAATAAAAATCTTTAGCTTAATTGCATAACAAATGATGCAAGTTACTTACATACAATGAAAGTGTAGTAAATTACGTAAAATTGATTAATCTGTCGGAATTTGTTGATAACGCTGCTTTCCACAGCAAGTCAAAGTATTCAAGGACGATCGTCACACATAATATTCGCGTGAAATCATCGCCAATGCACGCGGAAACCATAAAATACAATAATTGACGTGAACCGATATGATTATGGATTAGATTTGCGTGTCACTGGTACTATTTGACTCAAATAACGCACGATTAATTTGAATTCAACAACAGGTATCACTGGTAACAAATGCAAGGTAGACTTCTTTGTATACACCAAGAGTGACGTTTCTTTGCCAGTTGGATTAATGTTGTGCGCTGATGAGGGCAAAGCCGTGAAGTTGTAAAGATGTTTAACAACTTTTAACAACACTCGGGAGTGCGACAAGTGTCGTGTTACTTATCGGATTGTTAAATCAATTACATTCAATTGTGAGAATGGAAGAAAGAGTGTGTGTACTTGTCGTACACATGTGTGAGATGGTGACAGCTGGTGAGATTATTTTCTTTCCTTGAGAATCAAATGTGCCACAAGTTTCAAATCACAAAACACAAGGTTCTCGATTAATAACTAATCGATTACTACTAGAATTAGAAGGGTCTATTGTGATTGTGTACGGATTTGTAATAGCCTTGCTTTGTGAACATTGCAGTGAAACTTACAAACTAACCAAACAAAACGACAAAAAGTGATAATTATGGTGTTAACAACAAGGCATTACTGCAATGCACAAAAAATAGTTTGCTTAACTCTGCACAATTTTAGAACTATTGAATGAAAACTAAGGTTGTAATTGGAATTCTAGTTAAGTCCAAATATTTTACATACATTTTAAATTGATTCTTCACAGTTTTCTTTCTGTTCTTTGTCCTTTATCTTTCTGAACTTGTTTTGACTGTTGTGATGTAAGCTACAATCTTGTTGAACACTTAAGTGATGTTTTAGGATCTTTTTCTATGGACTTCCAACATCAACAAATTGCCTACGATGCACATCGACATGACGACTCATGGATAATGTCGCCACAATGATGCACTGACTGCATGCAGTACTGAAACATTTTCGTGTAGATTTTACTGCATTTGCGCACGTTTGCATGTTAATTGGATCTACTGTGTGTACATGCAATCTAGGAGGATAATATGCTCAGAACACGCTACTGTAAGCAAAATATCCAAGTCACTAGAATCACTCTGTTTGCGTTCCAAGTCGATCATAATCAATTTATTGTGTGTTTAACAACAAGTGGAATCGATATTTACTTACATTGCCGTACCTTTACTTTATTAACTAGCTTCGCATTACCATCTTCCCTCTCCTATTAGATTTTAATACTCATTAAGGAAATTAGTGTTTTCTTAGGGCTTGTTTTAATTGGATCTTTAGATGCTTTGAATAGCTTTCAGGGCTTTATGCTGAGATAGTGGAGGAGGAGGAGGAGGAGGAGGAGGAGGAAGATCTGAGCGAAGATAACTAATTCCATCAATGCCATCCATGTCATCAATGTCAATGGTTTGTATCGACTTGAGCATCGTGCTCTCATCAAGAGGCGTCAACTTTCCCAGGTAATTATAAAACAAAATCGCAACGATTCCGAGAAGCAGCTCTTCTCTGCCAACGCAGTCGAATTGGACTTATCGCCACAACAATGCACTCGCCATGAGTTGGCTTGGAGAGCTGCGGTCATCGAGTGGAAATACTAATGGATGACGGATATTGAGACATCTCGCATTATCGAAGCAACGCGCGTGCATTTTCGCTCGTCACCTTATTGTTGCTGCGCCGATGTATGTAGAACGCATTCCGGCGAAAAGCTTTTATCGATGCGCAGCGTGAGAACCTGACTGGTGCTTGATGTGATTAGGCATAGGCGAAAGATGTGCAGTGTAATTATGATGGCTTGCTTGAAGTGAACCAGTCATGATAATAAATCGTATGGCAAGGAGACAAAATGACCACAAGAGCGATTGTGCTTTGGCGAATACTTTCGGGAATATTTTCCAGTTTCACCACTTGATTCATTCATTGCGAGCTTTACTTGCACTAGTAAAGTTTGTCTAAATTGAGTTTGCAATCGTGCGCAGCAATACTATATACATTCGAGATTACTTATTAACACATAACACAATTATTAGTTATTATTAGATCGCTGCGTTTTTGCGCCGTGCCGCCATCCGCGGTGTGCTTTGACGTTGGCGTCGTATTCGCCGCGGCGCATTATTCCACCTGCATTTGCACCCGATTGTGTCGGCAGCGTGTAATACGTCGCTACGTGCGTTCATCACACGCACGCACCCGCTGCCGTCGCAAACGAACCGTTCAATTATACTTTGTTATATTGTAATTGCACTCGAGATTGAAACAGTGCGGTGCGTGCGGTGCGCGCGCCGCCCGGATTTTATGGGAAAATCCGCCACATTCTAAACACACTAACAACACATATGCAAGAGCAAAAATTCAAACATTTTCCACACGCTCCGGACATGTTTCCACTTGTTTCTCGACTGTTTCTTCTGGTATTTGCCTGGCCGCGTGTGTTTTTTCGGCACTTTCGGCACCGTGCTCAATGTGTGAGGTCTTCATTCGGAAATTGCCCCGAAGAGTGAAGCAAAAGCTGGCCGGGCACGCCTCTTCGGAACACCTAGGAAAAGAAATCGCTCGTGATCTCCTGCGAGGAGGAGACCGCCGCGCGCTGGCATTGTTATTATAACACTTCGGTGTCGGCGGAAGGCAGTACGCAAATTATTGAAAAATGTGGATGATCCACACCACCATCATCTTTACGTCCCAACATACCACCAGCTCTCGCTTACTTTGCTTTATTTTAATTAAATCGAATTGGTGGGGGGGAGGGGACCTTGAACAATACGATTCTCCCGAATGTTATTAAACGCATTCCTGCACGAACGCTCAATTAGTGCATTAAAAATAATTACAACTTAATGAGTAAATAAAGGAAAATAATAATCTCAGGTTCATTAGTTCTCGAAACGCAGTGAAATTCATATATCTACCTACTGACTGTCCTCCGATCAATCCATTCCGATTTCAAAACACCGAAAGCATTACACGAAAAACACCTCAAGCGCAATCTTTGCAAATCAACAAACAAACAATGAATGTGTATTGTCTTCGTTTGCGCATTTTAGTGCGCAGTTTTGCATGGGAATTAAATTGCGACGCTTTTCGTTGCGCCGCTGGTATATTCTTCCTCACTTGACCATATTCAATGCCAAGTCAGAGACCCACCAGGAGCGGACCAAGTCCGGTCGGCAAACAGCAACAAGTTAATGATTACAGGCCAGTTTTGATGGCTTCATTATTATCACTGACCTGCCCATTACCTACCTTTCGCTAGTAATTCAGTAAATTCAGCTACCAGAAAAGCGCCGGCCCCCTTGCGCCCTGTGCCCCAATCATGTCATGATCGGTGCCTTTCGCCCGCTTTTTTCTCACTGTATTTCATACCTACACCCAGGGCGCTGCGATTTGGTCCGCAGGCGCTTATTTACATATCTCGGGTGCTAGGTTGTTATTAGCTGGCATATTTCCACCGACAATGAGATAATCAATACACACCGAGGTCCAGTTGTAAAGTGAATTGGGTTGCATACAGTTCGAAAATAATTAAATATGATTGGGTATTCATGCATTATACTCACGATCGGCCAAAACCACCATTAATTAGTGCTACGGAAGATTAATCCACGCTTTATAACTTTTGTTTCGCAGGTCTTACACACATTTGCGCAAAAATAGAACAAATGGGTCCTGGGAGGGTACCATCAAATTATACCTAATAGTGTTTGGTATGCAGGCCAACCTTCGAAGATCCTTCCAACGACCATAGTCTGGAATTTTTGTTTTTTATTGGAATGCGCGCAGTTGGATTTGTTTTGCGTATTGATTAACATAGTTTACACATTCCAGTCGGATAAATCATTAATTGAAAGCGATTGAAAATTAATTACCTGGGGTCGTAAAAATCCAGACGTAGGTTTTAATTAATCTCTAATAAACTGGCTAACAAACTGAAGAGAGTAAGTCGAGTGGGACAGTATCCGAAGGAAGAGCAGATGAAAAAATCGAAATTTATTGTGCCTGCGAATCGTACGCGCCCGAACGAACTTGTTTTCCATTATGATTAAATATTTCCACATGCTCGATACTTAAAGCAACATAAATATGCTTTCGACGTGCACACTTGCAGTCGGTTTATATTATTATACTGATGGTTTCCGAAAGAGTAGAAAATGCTGTTGAAAATCACAAAATTAGTCGACTTAGAAGGGAGCAGGCCAAGTGAAAAAAGTGAAATGAGTTTTAAATGTTTATTTCTTGTTTCATTAAAGCGGAGAAATTAATCTACAGATGATCAAGGCAGGTTTCAGCTTGAGTGCATCGAAGAAAATTTTTAATTAAATTTATTACCGTAATTTATCGTTGTCTATAAATATATTTTTATACTCTGGATTGGGTTTAACAGGACCGCATTAATGAAATCAATGTGTTGCTCGTTTCCTTCACCTGCACTCAACTCAATTCATGTGTGACTCAGGGCAACCGGTGCAAATGGTCTAAACACAGTAAACAACGAATTGCCCACCTTACCCTTAAATGGGATGATCTCTTCTCTCGCTTAACTTGAAAAGACGAAATCTTATGCTCAACGACATGTTATATTGTTGCAAGCATGAAGCGATTTAGGTTCACGAGTACTTTCTGACCGGGAATGTCAAAAAAATTAGGCAAGCGTGAATATTCAAGTTGAGAATGCGTTGAATGCAGATTATGATCTGTTCAGATTTGTAACAATTGCACGGACGGCAAATGGCAACAATATCACAATTCGGTGATAACTCAATTGTGAAATCTACTTAGACGAATTGAAAGCGCTTTGAAGAGACTCGGCAACTCAAAGGCCTCCGAAGAAGATGCAAACATTAAAAACCGTACACATTGCTTGTAGATGCTTGTAGATTAGTTGATCCTGAATGAAGTAACATCACAACGTTTCCTCTCTTGTTGAGATGAGTTCACGGAAGTGGCTGTTTTTGCTGAGATTGTGTAAATGCCGTTAGTTGCTTCATACGTTTTGCCTCAATAAATTCCGCGTTATTGCCATCCAGGAAAAATAATTCATAGGCAAACAACGCGAAACTTGTCCGACTGCGAATTTACGATTTACAAGCGTGGCCCGCTAGCTGCGATTGTGGGGGGAAATGTCAAAGTGCATACAATGAGCACATTAAGTATATCGGCGAGCTAATGCCGCTGGAGGACAAACATATTACGAGTAGAAATGAATTAAGAATGTAAACGGTATGAGCAAACATTCTCAGCGCTAACTGACAAGACAATAATGACGCGACCCAAGGTAGATCAAGATCACATTTGCGTACAGTTGCGACCTGTTGGAGAGTGACAGATTTCGCGATGATCGGCTGCTAGGTAAAAATTTGCAGCCCTTGGGAGACGTGGAAGATGTCGTGTAAAATCTGAGCATAATTGGCTGTAAGTTGGGGCCGCCCGGCATTCCGTAAATATCGCGTTTTTTGCGCCGGGGCGATTCGGGCGCGCAATTGTTACACCAGCCAGCAGCGCATCGGCAGCCATGGGAACGACAAGTATTCGCTGATTGTGAATTCCTGCACAGTGCGTCCGCGCTGCGTTTATCTAAATAAACGCGGAGCGTCTTCGCGGCAGCTTCCAGTGACGGGGTCGTTCGTTGCTGGACAGTCAGTCGCATTTTGCTGTCACTCGGCCGTCGTCGTTGAGGAGCATTCCTGCAGCCGGCTGGAAAAAACGATGCGACATCGCTACCAGTAGCCGGCACGCACGATTGGAAACACCCGAAGACAAAAGTTATAACCGCGCGCGCCGCGTATAATCGCATAAATGGCAAAAGTAAAACGCCACCGTTGTAACTCCTGCGGCCGGCGGCAGTGTCTGCAGCGGCTGCTTTATTTTGCTGCCAAGGTTAATTCGGTGCGCGGCCCGCGCCGCGGTGAAGGATTTAATGCGGGCGGCGACGTGACGTGCGCGCCCGGAATGGATGGCTCCTCCGCGGCCACATGCAAAATACCTCATACGCAGGGACTAAACGAAGATGTAGGACATGTGCGAGTTATGCGCGCACGCATCCTGCGAGAGCGAGCGGCTTAATTAAAATTCATTACAATTAAGGAACAATGTAAGTGCGGGATGTTTACTCGATTCGTCGCGTACTGAATGCCGAAACGTTGAGAGCCACATCACGCGCATTCTTCGAGAGGCTGAGAAGATTTTCGCCTCCAAGCAAACGCACGGTTTTGTACTTTTCAGCGCCTGAATGCCAACTGCTGGCAACGTTTTAAATCCGGGTCTGCGCGCATTCGAGCCTAAAATGCTTGAAGAACGTCCAAGTTTCTCCGCGCTTTAAGACGTTTTAAAAGAAAAGCGCGCACGGCTCGCTTCTTTCGCTTTACTGTTACATTGTCATAGCGGTACACATAAATTTGATTGTTTATTATTCGCTTTTTGTGCGTTTGTGCTGTTTGTCTTCGGCGAAAGCGCGGATCGGAAAGTATTTAAAGACGCGGCGGCGCGCACATCACCGCGATGAGTCTAATTAGTGCTGCCGATAAATTACTCTTTCGTGCCGCAACCGTCGCGGTAACAAATCTTTGCAGATGCGACGACACATTCGCACAAAGCACAATGCATTTGGACGCAAAACCATCTAGTACCTGCTTACAATGCAACAAATCAATCTTATTAGGATGCCGATGCTGGCAATAGATTATTCTGTTTGTCCTCAATGTCCTCAACATTCTCAATGTCTTGACGTAATGTTTATGCGACGCTTGCATCAGAATAACGACGATTGTAAATCGCGGCGCGGAGATTGACGCACGATTTCCATCCGGACTGATGGTTGAAGGACTTGGGAGGCCAGCAGGACTTTGAATACGCTGTGCATTTGAAATTTGTCAGGCGAGGATCAACGATGTGACGCGTGCTGACACGCAGCGGACGCAGATGCAGATTGAGTGACACACGACAAGTGGACACGAAGACACACGGCGAAGAAGAAGCAGTCGCTTTCGGGTGTGACGGCCGTACGTTAAGTGATCCTGGCGAGGACTGAACAGGAGTTATTTAATGGCGCGTCAGGAAAATTTGTTGAGCGCACTTGAGCCAGTGCGTAAATAAATGCTCCCAGCAAACAAGTTGCAAATTATTTCCCATGGACATATCAAACAGCTGGAAATTAAATAGTTGCTTATCGATGTGTATCAAGCTCGAATATGTTTGAATATTTGATAGTTTAACTTTAAACATCCTAATTGCTCCTCATTTTTCTCAACCTTCTTGTTTACACAATTCTTCCAAATTTATTCGGGTGCTTAATTTATGTTTATGCGTTGTAAACATGAGCTTGTTCAGGTCGCGCATCGGCTGTTGGCACAGTTTATTATTATTATTATTATATGTGACGGAAAAATGTTTACTGATCCAATGATGCAATTTCCAAATGCACCCGACGCTGTATATTGGATGTCAACTTGATTGCGTTGATTGATGTGCTAAATACAACTTGTTCATATGACAAAGAACATAATTTCCACATGCTGCATTTTCTTTCAAATTGCCCCAACTTTATTCATAGATCAATGATTTATTAACGTGGTGGATTTGGTTTTATGTTGCTTGCTTTGAGTAATTTATGAATAGATGTGCCAGTGGTAAGTTATGTACAGAATCGAGTGCGCTTTCTAAATTTGAATGCGCTGCAAGCGAGGTGCATTGGTCGCATTCGCACGTTCGATTGATCATTGAGCAATTGCGCAATGTGATTTATATCGGTTTCGCATCGGACAGCCGTGCAAAAACGAAATCAAACAGTTGTGGCGAAGGCAGTGCATGTACTGGTGACAGATTTAAGGTTTTCGCGTAGAGAAGAGCATGCAGGACGCTGATTTATTGGTGCCGAAAATTGGCGAAAACTAATTAATGATATGTGATTGGAGCAAATATAAGTAAAGCATATACAGCTGATTAGAAAACGTTCGTTTAAGAACTTTTTAAATAAGCTTTGGATCATTTTATACACGAAGAAGGAAATTTTTAAAACAAATCTACAACTCTAGCAAATTTAACAATTTAAATTTTAAAGTCATATAGTTTAAACGATTTTAGTTGAATTTTTACAACTGGCAAACAGTTTCAAGTGAAAATCATACTACAAGTTTTATTTCTATGACAATATCATGTTCTTTAAGAGCTCTATAGATAAGAAGGCATCGTCTTGTAACTTTGCACATTTCTCCAGGTTTTGGTCCTTTTCCGGCCCATTTCTTGCACTCCCCAGGTGCGCACAGTACGCTAAAGTCGTCGACGCGTGCGTGCGACCGCGAGAGCCCGCGGCGCTTGGCGGACCCGCCGCTAACACGTCCGACCTGGGCCCGACCAAAACCACGCGTCGTGGGCCAGTTCGAGTCATGGGGCTCGCCTGGTTGCAGTGAGAGTGCGCGCGCGGAGGACATGCACGCCGTGCTCGTGCTCGTCTACCTTCTGCTGATTACCCCCATCACATTCTCCTGGTGGTAAGTAATTGCACGCACTCGCCCAGTGACATCCATCCAGCCACTTGGTGACCAGAGTCCACCAATGAGGTCCACCCAAAGAGCAGCACGTTATTAAACACGCTTAACTACACGACAATTAGAGTAATCATACAAACAATGTTTCAGTGTGGCTTACAATGTAGAAAAACGGTGTTCTTTAGCTTCATGTGATGTTAGCTTCTTGCGCAGATTATTAGTATTCGTCCACTCGCTAGACTAAAGCGTAGTAAACTTGTGGTATGGTCGATTTAAGAGTTCGCCTTCATTAATCTGTTTAGCAGATGTTTATGACTAATTAAATCGCGTTTCTTCGAGCGCGGACGAGGAAGAGATTTTTAAGGTTACTCAATGATGCTCGGCGCGCTCGCAATGCGCGGAAAGTTAATTAATTCGGTTCCCAGGCAGCATACAATGACTTAGGTGCTCTTTTTGCCGCACCACACTGAATCATCGACGAGGCAATTTTACTCAAAAGGAAGCTAATCACATAATCCGTAAATTTACAACGCATCCCATAATATTTGAGAAAAATTCAATTTTACTCTCAATTCCATATTTTACCGCAGCCAAGCATCGCGCGCTCTACACGCTTTAGTTAGCTTGAGCTCCTTTACCAGAATGAACTAGTTTCACTTGAGCATCGCAACTTGTAGCAACCGCTGCAGAGAGAGGAAGCGCGGATGATTTATGATATTTGCTCGAATAATAGTCATATCAACTACATATTGTAGTCACACGCCTAGTTGCATCTCGCCGAAAACGCAAGAATATGCTTATCACGTCCACATTGTCCGCAAACAGCACGTAGTGTCTTCTCCGAGAATAATTTACAATCGATCACAACAGTGCGCATTTTATCTTGGGGCAACAATAGGAAATGAATGAGATGGAAGAAAAAACGTCCTGCTGCGCTGTATGCAATGTGATTGATGTTAATTTAAATGAGCCGGAACTGGAGTGCATGTACGAGCGTTTATCGCATTATGCACGCTGGTTAACAGCGGTAATGTGAGAATAATTATGTAAGGACGGCTCATTTGCAATTGGGATTATGTAAAGTTGGAATACTGTAATTAATTGATTGCGATCTTGCAATTGTGACTATTTGTTTGGTGGTAAACACAAGACAACAGAAGTAAACACAACACATTTTGGGACGAAAAATTTAGCTTCAGTGAGCTTAAAGATGAAAATGTTTCCAGAATAACCAAGGCCTTTTTTTTGATCATTTTAGAAATATTTTCTATGTAAAAGAAATGTTTGGAGTAACGTTTTCTGAGGGCAGAGGAAGATTGCTAGAATACAGGAAATTTTCTGATAAATTTTTCTCAAAGTTACCCAGAAATTACACTCTAGGACATCCTGCCCATGTAATAAATTTGTCTCAGAAATATTTGGAATTATGTTTTGCCAATTTACTCCGTACCATCCTGCTTTCCACCATCTCGGAATAGTCAACAATCAGCAGGTCATCAAACGCCA
>JAODGC010000006.1:7365347-7377203 GCA_027574925.1 Ecitoglossa quadriceps | reverse complement strand
TTTTGCCAATTTACTCCGTACCATCCTGCTTTCCACCATCTCGGAATAGTCAACAATCAGCAGGTCATCAAACGCCAGCGCTAATAAACAATCACTATCCAGGATCACGTAAAACCCCAGTGTGCCCACTGATTAACTGTCAATGTTGGGTTTATTTGTTTTGCCTGCCTAACTCTGCTAAACACTGCGGCAACTGATGATGGGCTATGTCGTCTACTGGGGGTTATATTAATCTTATTTAATGCCTACTAATTAAGTTATAAACCATGTAACCATGTAGTATTTTGTTATTCTTTCTTACTGTTGCCCCTCTTGGTTTGGTGGTGAATTTTTGATGATTTTGTGAGAGTTTTAATGTTTTAATATGCTTCGGTAGGCTTTAATGACTGATAGCATATTAGTTTCTTCACTCTACTCATACTTGGTATGAACTCAAACCCGCGTGCCCCATGTGCGAGTGCGAAGCAAGGATGATGAACAGATGCCGACGGATTGTGGCATCATCCGCGATGCGCACCGGATCTGTTTGTGTAACATTCGGGCATTTAATGCGAGCCGCGTTTGATTAGTTAATGGCCTCATTAAGGATACTGATTTAGAACGTGATCGTAACAAATTTCCTCGCACTGGGAACTCGACCAAAAAAGCCGGAAAAAAAGCTCTAACCTTTCGCAAACAATAAATAACTCAAAAATTGCTCGTCTCGTTCCCATTGTGGACCGAGGAATTTCACGATTTCACAACCCAACATTTCCAAACAAATACAAAGCGCAAACACTGACACAACGAGAGGAAGTTATTAAATGCCCAATGACGTGTGATGTTTGACAAACACTCAAACAATGGCGGAACACGAATATACACTTAAAACGTCACACACGCATCGTGTTTAAGATGTGCAAATATTGACAGCGTCAATGGCTGGTGGAATGCCATGCGGAGAGGAGTTAGTGAAGGAATTTGCGTTGTTTGGTTGCAGGCCGGCCGGAAGTCAGTTGTTGCTCGATCCGCAGGTGATGTGTCAGCGGAAGCGGCAGGGCAAGAAAATGCAGGAGATCTGTAAGGAGCGGAACCTCACGCAGTTTGTGGGTCATGGGGTGCGGTTGGCGCAAGAGGAGTGTCAGTGGCAGTTTCGGCATCGGAGGTGGAATTGCACATCGGCAAAAAGAAGTATCAAAAATGTTGTCTTGAATGGTAAGTACAAGAGGATTGCAAAACGTAATGTTTAGAAGTAGTCCAAGGGTGATTTAGAAGCAATCTACATGCAGAAATTGATTTAGCAAAGTGTGATTAGGTTTAGATGTTCACTTCTTATTGGAATGTAGGTACTATGAAATACCTACATATTTTAGAGAGCAACATCGAAGGTCAATATTCTCCATCCGTCCCTCAATCAATTCAAACCTTATCTCAATGCCCACCATATAGCCACAAGTGATTAGAATAAATTTGATTCGGTGCGCGTGCACGTGCACGGATATGAAAATCGGTGGCTTTTGTGCAAAGGTCATGCATCCCGGTGCGCGAATCGACTTCTCGGGAGTTTGCTTAATAGCCACCACAGAGCTAGGTCGTCGAGCTGCCGTGCGCTCCTCGGCATTAGTCAACCAAAAAGGAATGTCGCGACCATGGCTCGCACAGGAGACAAAAAGCGGGCCTCCACTGCCGTTCAACTGCTCTTCAGTAGCCACAAAAAAAAAAAAACGGCCAGGATGCGTGTGCATCATCGAGATTTTGATCTAATAAATTCTGCATCAATATGTAGCAAGCGCTGTGCGATATACGTGTCATCTGTGTGTGTCCACTGGGCACAAAAGCGAATTTGCGATTCGTGGCGTTATCTCAGCGAGGAATTGTAAATGTCACTCGTTTGAGCGCATCCATGGATTAACCCTAAACTGGATGCCAGAGAGGCCTTAAGTCAATTGGATCTCGACCGGAATTTGACTCAGATGCTTATTGTTTTGTGGTGGGTTTTAAGGACACAAGGATACCGAGTGTCATACAACCACGGATGACACTTGGTATTCTGGTGCATTTTGTAAGTTGGTTATAATATAATTGGATTTAGCAAGAGAGACGCGCGCACTGAGTTATTCGGCCGGTTGATATTTATCGCACCAAGGTGACGCTGAATGACAATTACCACAGTAGGAGGTATCGCGACGGGGATCTATCTCATTGACTAACAGATACGATCGTCATTAGGGCGCAGTGCGCGTCTTCTGCGAGAGCGACATTTGTTACCGCGACGCGCGCACGTTAATTTACTTAACAAACGCCGGACACGTTCGGCCCTCGGCTGACACTGTAGAGATGTGGTCGCAGCAGTGGACCACAACGTAATCCGGTCCCGCGTGAGCGAGCTTAAATTTATTACGATATTATAACAAAATTATTTGCACAAAACGCATTCTTCTCCCGCGGTTGTGGTACCACTCGTAAAATGTTTATAACTCCATTGTTTTGTTCCATAAATTGCAACCCTTGCGTCCCTCTACCTCGCGGCTCAGCACCTCACCGCTCACGGCCGTGGAGTCGGTGTTGATTTGGAGAAATCTCTCGCAAAAACTCCACGTTGATGATTTGCGATCGTCGGCGCGCTCGTCATCGCATTGGCACTTTTGGCACGCTCGTCGCGATTACCCCTGGCTTTTAACATTGTTTCGCCAACTTATTAAAGCTGGCGTCCCTTTCATGCCGCGGTGGTTCTCACCGGTATAATTTTATGGCCCATGCGAAACGCGGCATTCCGAATGTCAAACCGGTGGCAAATTTACGAGTGGCTTTTTGTTTGATTTTCATTTGTGCAGCGCACAATTAAAACCATCTTAGAGGATGAGTTGCGGGATGGCCTCGGGGAAAATGATCTCCGAATCAAGATATTGAATTTTAATTCGCGCCCGCGGGCTATTTATAAGCTGAATTGCTGCCACAAAGGATTGGGTGAATTGTGTGCGTGCTTAATTAAGATTGTTCCCGTCATTAATTTCAGCATCCGACATGTTTATTACGGGCGCGGGTACCCGAATATGAGCAATAAATTCCACCTGCACGGGTAATGCAACATTATTGACATTAAAAGGCCATTCGGAAACGATAAATCCCCTGAATGCATGCCGAAAAAGAGCTGGAAGACAACAACTTGGTTCAGGCAACTAAATTAAAACATCCGAGTTTGCCTTCTTGGATTTTCTGCGTCGTTTTCGCATTGCGGTTGTTGTAAACTGGATTATTTATTCTATTTGTGGCTTGTCGTTGATTATTTGTTGTTGTTGGCATGTCAACCCGCAGGCCAGCGTCGTAATACCCCTTTTAGTATGACAATAAAATCGACAATTGGTAATAAAATCATAAAGCCCAAGGTGTAAATTAATAGACTGGCAGCGGCGGAGGCATCACACACTTTCGGGAGTCTTTTGCTCGCGGCTAACTGCTGTAGATGCGACATGGTGATAAGGCCAGGTATAAAATATCAAAGCGGGGGCTCACACCGCACGAATTAATGCGGCCGAACTGCAGTCAAATTTCGGATGACACCGACGTCAAGAATTTCACCGAGAGGAGCCTTCTGCTTCCCATAGCTGCGACCGGTAACCTAGGCTAATCAATTTAACCACTTAAGATAAGCCCTCTTCGGTGTAGTGTCGAGATATCAAGCAAATTAAATGCGACGAATCGAATGGAGTTAATCTTCTTGATGTTTGATTTTATGATGCTTCTTCCTCCAGAAGCTGTGGAAGGAAGGCCAAGAGATACAGAATTGATGTAGGCACGCGTGGAATTAATTTTATAATGAGAGATCAACTCAAATTGCTTCAAATTGTTGCAGAAACAAGAGAAACTGGCTTTGTCAACGCCATGGTCGCTGCTGGTGTGACGTATGCTGTCACCAGAGCTTGCACGACAGGGGACTTGGAGAAATGTTCCTGTGTTCCCAACTGGAGGCGGCAGAAAAAGAATGGAAGAGAAAGTGATTGGCGTTGGGATGGTTGTGGTGAGAATATCAAATACGGAGTAAGGAAATCAAAGGATTTCCTCGATGCGCGTTATAAACACGTCAAAAATGACATTAAAACTTTGGTTAAACTGCATAATTACGCAGCAGGAAGAATGGTAACTCAGCTAATTCTAGCTCTGTTTAAACTAAGCCCACACTATTTTATTATTTCTTCTACAGGCTATCAAAAAGCACATGCAAACCCACTGTAAGTGCCACGGTATGTCCGGCTCCTGCACCATGCAGACATGTTGGAAAAAGATGCCAGCTTTTCGGGACGTGGGCGATCGTCTTAAGGAACACTTTGATGGTGCAGCTAAAGTCATCCCGGGTAATGATGGACATAGTTTTGTCCCTGAAGGAGAGACCATCAAACCACCTGGCAAAGAAGACCTCGTCTATCTTGAGGAATCTATCAAATACTGTACCGAGAATCTTACTCTAGGGTCCCTAGGAACACGGGGGAGGATTTGTAATGTGACTAGTTTAGGTGAAGATGGTTGTGATATTCTTTGTTGTGGACGAGGGTATCAGACAGCAAGGAAAAGGGAAAGCGTGAATTGCAATTGTCAATTCAAGTGGTGTTGTAATGTAGTTTGTCAGAGTTGTGAACAAGAGTTTGATGAGGTTACCTGTAAATAATTTAGATGTCCCCCCTTTTGGGAGGAAGAGAATTGTGATTGAAGGAATTGTGTATATAATCTCTGCTAGCTTTAAGCATTTGAGTGTAAATAATGGCTTCTGGCGATAAAAAATAAATGAAAATAGAGGATAAGTCAGGTTAGGTTGATGTCGAATGAAATTGGGTTGCCGCTTGCAAAACATTTAGTATTCTACGCAGTTTTCTAGACTTTTCCAGGTCAAAGTGAGTGCCAAGTGTATGCTTGTTAGCTGTCAGTTGACAGACGCATGTCGTGCGTCAACAAATAAAGCATTTGACGCCGCGGCGTTGACATTAACAACGTCCACATGCGCAAATGCCAATTAATTAATCCAGCAGTGCAGATTGCAATTTGGCTCCAGATAAAAATCGAATTTAATAACATGCCGTTGACATTTTTATACTTGCTTTTTGGGTGAAATTCCACGTTTAATGCGCAGCGCATTATTAAAACGTTCGCCGTTTTGATTTGATCCGATGCGCGATCCAACAGCGGTGTCGAAACGCAACCGGTATCGTTTTTAATTCGCTCGTAGGCGACCACACAGGCCGCCTCCTGGGGGGCGAGCGCACAAGACATCTTCATGCGGCTCGTACATAAATTTGCGCAACGTTATTAACACGCAACGCGCTCAGCTGAGAGCCTCAGATGGTCTCAGCCAACGTCCTCCATCGACTTGCGATGGAACTGGCTTTAACGATCACAAACGCATCGATTAAAAAGCATGCATCGGGTGTAAATATTCGAGATGGGCAAAACAAACAATGTAAGCATCGCGCCGTCGGTGCAATCGCATTAATAAATCAACGATCGTGAAATTGATGAAGATCACGAATCAGTATTGCTCGGAAGATTCTCCTTCAGCGTCTTCTTGCTTCGGGAATTAAATAAGAGAGTGTTTACGGTGTGCAGCCACGAAACAAAAGCGAGTGCAACAGGTGGAGGCAAAACGCCACAATGTGCACGAAGTAGAGTGAGAAGAAGCAACAACTCCTAAGGGACATGAACAACTAGAAGGTAGGAGGATGTGTTCACTCTGCAACCTTTTGCGTGGCTTGCTCAGGCCGCTCAGGTTGCTGCGAACGCTGTGATGGCTCGCGGTCTGACATTACAAAGCGTTGGCGGTATGTTATTAATGGCTATTAGTTTCACTCTCGCTGAATCGTTGTTATTACCCGCCACACGTTGCCGCAACGCTGCCGGCCCGCCTGGGCAATGCCGGCGATTGATTGTTTCATATTTGATTAAGACATGTGCGTTGGCCTCCGGGGAATCGCCAGCGTTGGGATCAATCAATGTTGATCGGCGCGCATCTGGAAAACGATGGAGCGTCAAGCGCTATGTCACATTGAGTGCGGCAATTATTGCTGTTAATTATTGGACGCGCACGCGAGCTGTGGCGATTGTGACGAAATCGTTATTGCCCGCAAAGGCACTGCATCAGCGGCTGTAAAGAGTGCTGAAACAAAGCGCACTTTCAACAATGCCAAATGGACGCGTGTCTTTGCCACCTCAAGTCTTGAATCCGATAACATGCCAAACATCTCCTAATGCATCTTTTAACTAACTCACTTGTGGGGTAAGCTATACAAACTGAAGCATGAAGTACAAAGAGATTCCGAATTGAGATCCTAAAGATTCTCTTCAAGAAACTCCCGATGTGATGAGCAAATGTCTGTAACTTTATCTCTTGAAAGTCACTTCAAGATTGGCACGACTGGTGTAGTACCAAAGTAACTAGTCCTCCTCCCTGTATTGTTGTTGAAGGTAGTCGTAATGGCAGTTTAATTGTCAACAATCGGTATAAAAACAATGAATGCTCGCACGCACAACACGCCAACCTATTAAACGATTGTTTTCGCAAGGCGGCGGCTGGTTTCCGCGTACCCGCCGCATGTAAAATCCGCACAGCTCGCGGTAATTTGTCGCTTTTGCCCTAAACGCACAATAGGCAGACATGTGGGCATTCACCGCTTATGATAATTCCATTGACGTACGGAGAAAAGTCAACAACACTTGAAAAACCGCGTCGCACAATGACGCCAAATGCCTGCCTGTGCATTCTGCGCGCGACAAATTAATTGCCGATTAAAAACCCAATTAAACGTCGCCGAGTGCACAATCCATATTGCACCGGCGTCGTATATTAAGCAGGGCAATTTGCCCAAGATGGTGCGCTAATTAAAATGTAGCCGCGACGCGACAATTAAAATTCTAAACGTCGCTCGGATGATCTCATGTCCGGCGTAATTAATTACATATCGATTCCTTAATTCGAGGCCCGACGCGCGTCTAATTAACAACGCCGCCTGCTTTTTCACCTTAAATGAGAAATAAACCGGGCGGGCAGCGCGCGCGCGATTCCCACATTGTGTGCCGCAATTAATTAAAACTAATTGTCGCGCTTAACGAGGGCGCACTCAGTGAGGGGCAGCTTAACTAACGAACGCCGAAAAACCACCGCTAATCGAAATTGATTTTCATCAATCGTTGCTGGATTATGCCGACTTAATGGCACAATTAAATCGAGCGCAGGAATTTGCAGTGCGGACCCTTTCGCAGCAAGCGTAAAATATAACAACATAAGTTCGCCCTCGTTTAAATGCCACCAACCATGATTGCGCCAAGTATTCATAACACTAATAACTACCACACATGCACATGCACCTGATTGAATTCGGTAATAATCCGCGCGCTCCAAGTCATTAATGTGCGCAATCGTAAAATTATTAAAATCGCCTAATGAATTTCCAGAATGATTTATGCCGTGCGTCGTGGTGGGCACAAGCACGTTTGTTGTTAGAACATTTCCCGAAGGGATTGCGACCGACAAGCGCTAAAAATGCACAATGCCGTATAATTATACACGTGTTGTGCGCGCAATTAAAATGGTTACATTGCGCGACGACTACAAATAAATATACAGCGGCCACGTGTGCATTTGCACTTGAAATACTTGCGGAAAAATCTCAAACGATAAAAATTCCGCACTTGATGGCGACTGGAAACCATTGATATAATTATTGGCAATTCATGCATTCCTCTTTAAAACTCGCCTCGCGGACATAATAAAAAATGAAGCCGAAGGAAAAACGTTGGACAGACAAATTTTATCGTCTCGGATTTTCTCAAACTTAGTCTAATTAAAAAATGCTTTATTGACTTATAAAGCCACTGCGATAAATCTAATTAACACTAAACGCTCTAATTCGTGTTGCTACAATTCGGTAGTTTTTCCGGTGAGTCTCCAGCATGGGATCATCATCGTCCCAACCACACACATCGCGGCTGCCTCCTTTTTTCCTTGTCCCATGCGGCGACTGCATTGTCTCCGGCAGCCAAAATAAAAATCATTCGCTGCTCTAAATTTCCCATCTAACATTTAGGTGCATTTAGGTTCACCTTTGACGGCGTAGCTTTGTCGGCAAAGGAAACCTCGTGTCAATAATAATACTGTTAATGGTTATTTTTTCTTTAAATACCTGCCCAGCGCTGGTCAAGCAAGCGTAAGAGGAAATGCCAGACAAATTAGTCGCTAATTAATTTTAATATCTTATAATTAGGTTAGGTGTGTTGCAGTGCACAAGGCGCAGGTTGCGGCTACAAGCGTTGAAATATTTCCATTTGTTTACAGAAACACAGCTGGGAATAAAATGATTAGGTTGCACATTGGAAGTGTTTGATTGTCGGACATTCAGGATGACTCATGATGGGACCAAGTGTCATGACCTTGCCAAAAGTATAACCTTGCTCAATCATCATTAGTTCTTTGTAACGCTTTAAATGCGTCATTTTAGTGTTTAATGTACAGAAACGAAGTTAATGAGGATTTTCCGAGACACGCGGCTTCCTAAGAATTGTTTTCTTATTTAATCTTAATTCATAGGAAATGCATCACAAATTACAACTTGCAAACATGTTTTCTTGACTAAAATGACTTACTTTATTCTGTTGTGCTTTTTTCTACGCTGGTATTTCTTTTTAAAAATAAACCTGATTGGCATTTAGATACGAACGCCAGCAGCAATCAGCAATCAATTTCCATCCATTGCATTACATATGATGGCGATCGCTATCGATTTATTTATTGATACATCTCGTCCCGTACCGCATAGTTATGCAACCGCACAGCAGAGTAATGCACGCATACCGCCTGTTCCACGTCGAGATAAATTTCTCAGGTTATGGCTTCACTCTGCTGGCTTACCCTCTACAAGAAAAACCAATAAAAATAAGGCAGGATACGCCAGCTAATGCACCAATCAAATAGTTTCCCACTATAAAATTAGAGTTTTTAGCTGGTAAATTCGACGTTGGCTGGAGTGAGGAATTTAATTGATCGGAGATCAATTGTTGCAGTTCAAGAACTTGTGGAACATTCGGAGTATCCCAGTGTGCCGGCGAGTGCAAGCAGCAAAGGTATGTGGATAAATTAAAGTCCATTAATGCTAGTCACTTACTCTCATTGTTCTTGTGCATTTGTACGTTGTGAGAGCTGTCATCGTATCCATCAGTTGGGGTCGAGCGCAAATACCAGCCTGAAACATTGTTGCCCACGTCAGAGTGGAGCTTGGCGCAACTTGCGAGCCACCAGGGACTCGTCTAGCTGGAAACTGCCCAGCAACGCCAGTTGGGACTTGTAGTGATGCAGTTTAGGTTTTCGATGGTACTTTGGTGTAAGAACACTATTTTCAGTTTCTGGATTTTGGGTGGGTCTTCTTCATGTTGTAATAGCCTCGGTACCTTCAGGTTCAGGGAGGTATATTAGCTCTTTGTTTTTACTCTTCTATAACAAATTATGCTTTCCAGCCACGTCCACACCTCCCCGGGTGTCATAACACGGCTACAAGTTGATGCTAATGTTGATACGCTTTGAGTCTTTTGGAGTTTGCCGAGGAAGATTTGAAGGCAAAGCCCAGTGATTTATTCCAACAAGATGCAGCCTGTGTGATATTCACCGCGTTTCCCATGTCCGCGGCGCGTTTCACGGGCCATTCGCTACGCGCAGATCAACTCAACATGCCCAGCATGCCTGATCAACATGATGGAGTTGTGTCAACCATGGTTACGCATCGCGCGCCCGCAATATGAGTGCGCAAAACGCACGCACACGCATGGCCCACGTTTTATAGCCCATGCCTCGGGTTTTCATTGTGAGTAGAGCAGTTCACACCAGGTGATGAATCATGTGAATCAGCATATGGGTCATTTCCGCTGCGTTGTTGGCGGAAATTCTAATTTCATTCACCTTGATGAAGATGCAGATGCGATGAATTCGTTAATAATTTTCTAAAGTCGGCGTGTCCTGTAATTGCAAGCTCATCGTGTCCTTGGCGTAATACTCCAACTGGTAACAATGGAGTGGATGTCAACAGCTGATGATAAATGAAGCGAGTGTGCTGCGTCAGTGCTGGCAGAGCCACATCCTAGGTGGCAATCGCGGGCGATCGACAGGAACGCAATAAACGCGTCCCAATCGGCCGGGTGTAGTACCTGGTGCAGCGCACCACGGCGCGCCTGATATCTGTGTAATAACATAATAAAGCCGGCACGGGGGCTCGGAGCGCGCGGCTGGGTGGTCTCAGCTAACGCCCCGAGGTCCCTGGGTCATCATTAGTCTGTTGCAAAAGGCGTTCTAATTGCCCAGCGCTCGAACACCCAACAACTCACACCTTCCGTCCGCAGACGGCGGGAGACGTGACCGGAGCAAGCGCGTGCGCTGGCCGGAGGAAACCACAGAGAAAACCGCACGGCGCGGATCATAACCTACAAAAAATGCTGTTTTGTTGTCGATGGCAGGCTGAAAAGTGGTCGATTGTAAATTGCTCATTGCACATTGCAATCGATATCCAGACGCTCGTGGAGGCACTGCCTACTTCCTGCGTGCATTGAATACTGCATAAATCCACACCACGTGTGCTTTCCATCCACTTCACCGGGATATGCCACGCTTTATTATGATTGCCTCTATTATCCGGCGTTTTCAGTCTATTGCTGTTTTTAAAGGCGTGCCAATCGCGTTGTTTGCTGCGGTTTGGCGCGTACAATATCGGGTTACTCCTCAAGCTAAATAGTTGGGCTGTAATTTACTGTTATCAATTGCATTAAAAAATGTTTCCCTCGGGGCCGCTGTATCGTCGGTATTTCTAGAATCACGATCAAACACTTAACGCTTAACTGAATTTTAATTGATTTGTGCTGTTCGCATCGGGTGAAGTAATGCAACTAGTCCAAAAATGCCTCTGATTGATAACGCTGCGTAATTTCAAAGCGTAAAATACGCGCCTGCAGCCGTCGGAGAATTTATGAAGCGCAGCGACTTGCTTCAGGAGATTGTTGAGGAATTAACCGCGCGCCGATACAAAAACGTTGTCATCGAGGATGCGGCCCCGATGCAGGGCAAAAGGAAGAGCAGCAGCGCGCGCTGTTGCTGCTGCTGCTGCTGCTGCAGGAGCGTGGGAACAGCCGAATATTGTCACAAGCTCGCTGGACTCTCCTCCGCCATCGTCCTCGACGGTCGAAATCGAATTCCGTATATCCGCGCACGCATCGCATGACGTGTGACGTTTCGAAATTCGGCCGCGCACCGGCGGCCCTGCCACGTCCGAGATAATCAAGAACAAAAATCATTTCACGCAGTCGTGGGCACGCCGCATGCAAGCGCCCGGGCGCATTTACGAATCGCGTGGTGTAATGAGGAAGAGCGTTAATTCCCCGGCGACATAACTCGTCCTCGGCCGTCTTCTTGGGAGCTGGAGGTTCACGTGCGCCGGAGTCAGCGGAGCGCACCGGTGCGGCCGGTGTGATGCTGATCGATGAATTCATTAACCGGTGATGGGTTAATTTAATGGTTTTATCAGCGGATACAATTAGTAAGCTGCCAAATCTTCGTCATCGCTCTCTGTCGCCGCCGCGGGCGACGCGCTCCGCCTGCAAATGGAGGAGATAAACGCGTTATTAATAACTAATTGATTTTGACTAATAAAAATTAAATTGCTGTGTAAACATTCTATTGGAGAGTGGAGATCATCAAGAGTGGCATTTAATGGTGGGAGATGGGTTTTTACGAGATGAGTTTATTTTAATTGAGTGGCCATTCCAACGATCATCCAGCGGCATATGGACGTCCTAATAAAACTTACCAGCAAATTGTGAATTGGAGAACAATTTAGAATGCACAAGCCAACTGAAATC
>JAODGC010000006.1:7328648-7365247 GCA_027574925.1 Ecitoglossa quadriceps | reverse complement strand
ATATGGACGTCCTAATAAAACTTACCAGCAAATTGTGAATTGGAGAACAATTTAGAATGCACAAGCCAACTGAAATCTGAAATCCACACTCTCCTTCTAGCTGAAGCAATATTATTTTTTACTTCCTCTCTCGGCATTTAAGCATTTTAATGAAATAGTTTCCGAATAATTCAATTCCGAATCCTCTCTCGTTGTAAAACATCGCCAACATTGTTTACCAGTCTGCCAACAAATCCCGCATTCTTCCACATTCATTCACTAGAGGGGCGGCAGCAAAAACGTCTGGACACAGAAGTTCACACGCTAAACAAATTTCGCGAGCTGCCCTCGTCCACATTCCAGGCGCCTGGAATTTTTGCGGCTGTTTCAGGATTGGATGCGCAATGATACCGGGAGTGCGTCGATTCCACTCGGTTTGAATATGTAAAAGAAGCGTAGAAGTGGAGGGTACGTGAATGCATACCGCGCGGGATTATGAATACCCGATTGTAATGAAATGCGAGGAATGTCGGCAAAGTTTGAGAAATAATTAAAAGTTTTTATTAAAAGCGTTTTATCCTTTTGTCGTATGCAAATTCCGCCAGTGTTTACTCTACAATGTTAAATAAACAATCAAGTGAGTGGCGAGATAAATAGATTGTGAGTGTAATTTTCAGTTAATCTCTTGCGTTGTGACATAGCTGTGACCCGGTTGAGTTACAGCTTAAGAACAGAGCGATTCTCGCCAAAGTTATGGTGTTAATGATGACAAAACGCGCGGCTGCTTTTTACTGCTGCTTACACTTTTCACGTGTGAAACGAGCGCAGCGGTGTCTCTATCACGTCGCGGATGATATAAAACGCGCCACGCAAATTAACGTTTATTGTAATGTCTTTGTGGACGCCGCGTAATTATGCTGTGATGGAGTGCGGTGCAAATGTATGCATTAAGTAGTTAAATTGCGTGCAAATGTGACACATTAGAAGGTAATCAAATTATGAAAATGGCTCACAAAGATGTCAAGATTATTTGCCATAGGTGCTGTGCAATAAGAGGGAGAGGAAGGTCGTCTGTGTTGTGTACGGTACGTGTGGAGTGTGTGCTATGACTCTACACTCTCCCCACCACTTCGATGGTGTTTATAACGCACGTGCACGTCGTCAACTCCGTCAGTTGGACTCACGCTCACTCCAAATCAACAACGTCCTCTTTATGAAAGCGCTTTTTCTGATGTGTTTAATATAAATTGAAATTACCTAACAATTATTGTCATCTATTCATGCGCTGTTCTGTTTATTCAATTGTCCAATTGTGCCACTACATCATTATGCAAATCTCCAACAATTCAAAGCATTATTATGCAGATGTACGTATCGCACACCGGCAATTACGCCGCTGAATGCGCCTCAGTTTAAGTGCCACTGTCACCGCGCGTTATGTAAGTGCGCACGGAAATAATCGCCGCATTGAAGTCCTCCCAAAGGCTGGCTGTTCGTGCGACTCGAAATTCACCGGCAGTGATTCAAGCCCGGACAATACCCTATCGAAAGAGCGTGTAATTACTTCGTAAAAGCGCTACCTGTGAACTGGGGAAATGCAAAGGGTACCTGGAAAAGAAAGCGAAAATAATCGAGTATGTTTCGAACAGATATTTTACAATTTATTTTCGAAAATAATTCATAATTAAATAAGTAAAAAAAAAAAAAAACATAGGTATATTGTCAGTACGTTACAAAGAGAAATCGTGCCGCTGCCTGTCATGTTATGTACACTTATATAATACAGTCATGGAATCATAATAATTATTAATCGCTCTATATTTACATACGTTTAACATGTCACAAACTCTGAGAGCGAGGGCGCCTTCACCAGCACGCAGCTTTCAGCTATGCGTGTAAAGTCGGCCCTGTTAGCGCGCCCACGACCTATGTACATGTCGAATAAATAATAACCTACACAGCAGTATGTACACGACCTAGGTGCATAAATAATACAGCATATGATGACTGGGCATAATTAAGTTACCACTAGCGGAACGGAAGTAAACGATACAATTATATACGATATCAATTAATTAAATTCTTAATCAGTCTTGGCGGTGTATGTACAGAACGTCTCCTAATACTGATCGCGGCGTGTCCTCGCAGCTACCATCCACTGAGTCAATAAACAATAAGCGTTGGATTCGTGTCAATGTGTCACTTGTACGTAGAAATCTTACAGACACGTGTGTATCGTCTTCTTGATTCGGCACGTGTCGCACTTCACCTCGCAGCACCAGTGGAATGTGCAGTTGCACCTCTCCTGGACGACCACCTCCTGTGTGCGATACCCACGTCCGCAGCACATCAGATCACAACCATCCACACCAATCGAGGTATCGTTGCACTGCCGACCATGAGTACCTTGAATGCCCAACTTGGGGTTCTTTTCGCAGAAGCCTGGAGACGGTTCCATGTAGACGAGGTCCTTGACACTTGGGGGTTTGTGATCTGGATTGTGGGGCTTCAGTTGAAAACCGTATTTGTACTTGCGAGGTTTGTTCTCGCGCTTGGAGTGGATGCTGTTGGAAGTGATGGAGTTGCTGAGCTTGTCCTGTTTGGGTCTACTGCTCGCGGCGTTGCTGCGGGCACCTGCATTGGAGACCATTACTCGTGAGGCTCCATCGAAGCGGTCCTTGAGATTGTCGCCAATGACGCGGAACGGTGGTAGGCGCATCCAGCAGGTTTTCACCGTGCAAGATCCGGACATCCCGTGGCATTTGCATTCTTGGCGCATTTGGCTTTGGACATGCTGCAACAAGAAGAGTTGGTTTTGGTGAGATGTGGTGAGCTGTGGTGAGATTTTCAGCAGTTGCTTTTTGTGCGGATGGTGTGAGAACAGTTATGATTTATGCCGGCGATGCGTCCGATCATTAATACCGGGTGGTCGGGTTCGGGTTTTATTAAAATGCATATTAACTTGTTAAGACCGCCCATATTTAATGAAATGACACATGGGCCTTGAGGCGCGACCCATTTCGCCGCGGCTGGCGTGCGCCGGAACCGGTGCCGGCGTTGTTTCTTCAAAGCCGCGCTCGACTTGTGCTCGACATCTACAAAAAGCGATCTTTACATGTTCATCTCGTGTGCAGCAGCCGCGCTTTGTAGTGCCTTATAAACGCACTTATTGTGTATTAATTTGCTCCAACTTTTTTCTACTATTGACACCACACACGATGCTAGGTGTGAGGTGACAAGTGGCGCCCCCCCCCCCGCCCCGGGATCCACTCTATGAAAATAGCTGACTGATTCACGAAGAATATCTCCTTTGTTCGCATGCCGTGGATTTTAATTAAATCGCACACGCGATAAAAACGCAACCGGCGCATGAAACGAATTTCTCATCTTGTCGGAATGGTGGAGTCGCGTAAATCTCGAGTTAAATGAAGCGCACCAGCGACGACGCGATGACGGCGCGCGCGAGCAGAAAGAAATCGAAGCGCAAAGACCGGAGCGGCCGACCTCGGAGTTATTTAGCGTTGTTATTTAGTTTATTGCGGCATCGCCGCAGAGGCAATATCGACGGCGGCAGCATCGCATGGCATAACTCTTAAATGAGATAGCGCTAATTAGCGCTTAATTACCCGCCGTACACATAGATATATGACCAGTAAAGAAGGACAAAACACACACAAATTCCGCGAGATGAGCGTAGTGCTGAAAACATGCAGTTGTGCCAAGAACCCCGTCACTTATCAATGGGGCTTGATTTTACTGATATTTATCAGGATGTCATATGTGTGCGGGTGACTTACCATCCTGCCAGCTTCATTATTATGCAAATTCATCTTCTCCCTCAAACTCCTGCCTCGCTCTCCGGTATCGACAAACTCCCTGCTGAATTTGAAGCCGAAAGCGATATTGTCCGAACAACCTCCCCATTCCCAGTCCCTAACTCCAGACACAGATGGACTATTCGAAGAGTGGGGACGTCCCTTTTGATGACTAAAGTCACAATTGCAAGTCTCAATGGATCCCTCCGAACAAGCACGAGCAATCGAGTGCGTAACTGCTGCGCTCGTGATGGCATAGATGAAGGCAGTTTCTCGACAGCCTGCAAAGAAATTGATATAAATTAATACGACTGTATTACACTGGTGCTTAAGGTGACATGAAAAAGCAGCAATCAATAAGAGAATGAATTATTTATTGACGCACATGCGTACGTTATAACACCGGCGCGCATTCCGCTCGCATCAATAAAGCAAAACGCGCTATAATAAAGCAGCCGCCGATGTCATATCTCAGGAGGTAGTGTGCAGGCTATGGTGCCGTTACGAAGAGCTTTGCTACGTGAGCATATTTTATTAGTTGCAAAAAGTGCGCGGTGCGATTTTGTGCGAGCGCATATGGGCGAGCTTTCGTACTAACTCAATTACAACGCCGTAAACTTGAACGGAACAAGAGCATGCGTGTAATATAATAATCTTTGATTCATACAGGGTGCTAACGAAAATATAGATGATGCGTTTGACTGTTTGAATGGACTTTAAAATAGTTAAAAGTGTTTGGCAGTTTTTGCAAGTTAATTTGATCAACGTCAAAGTCAATTTGAAGATATTTCTTCTTTAAATTTACAAGTGCATTGAGGAATGTGGCTCAACTTAGTCCAATTTGATTTTTGTTTGTTGTGAGTTATTTTCCAACATACTGTATATTAATATCATACACTTTTCTTCATCTTTCATCTATCCCTCTGCACATGTTTACAAAGCGAAAAAGTTTGCGCAAAAGGAACACGTCCACGATACATCCACTTGTGGCTCTCCACACTCGGCGTGCTTTATTTACCATTTCACATCACTTGACGCTCTCGTTAATTATGATCTCATGAAACGTGCGCCGTCGTCGCGCGTCCGTGATTATTATTAACGATGACACGTTTTTTCCGCGCGTTCTTGCGCGTGACCACGTTCGCATTGCCATCAATCATTTCGTCGGCGGTCCTGCTGTATAGCCAGTACGGTAGCAATGCGGATGTATGGCCGACTCCAGCAAATGGACACCAAAAAATGGGCTCAATCATCTTCTTCCTGTGGCTGCATAGAAGTTGAATAGAGCTGTAAAGTTGTAAACCCCGAAATAATCGATGATTGTCCAACAGTTGGCCAAGAGAGGTATACATCATTGAGGAGTGCTGTAGCCCTCGATGGGGGGCAACGTGATGACGTAATTACAAGCGCTGACCACAGGGGGTCGTGTGGTGAGCACAGCGAGGTCGTAATTCAAGGCGAGAGAGCGACGCAAAGCATGGGGCATGAGGAGAATGAGACTGAAGTTGTACAGGTTGCACAGGAGACCAAGGTGGCAGAGGAGGAGTTGCAGTTTGAGGTTCTCGGAGGATTTGGATTTGAAGTAGCTAATTTTGTTTTGGTTTTACTGAGGCGCCCAATCCAAGCATGGATCTATGGATGTTTTCTTCTATAAGTTTGTCAGAATTTGTCACACTTTAGATGCGAACTTCTCGGAAGTTTATAATTGACTTAAGTGTTGTACCTTAATTCTAACAAATAGACAAGTTTAATTAAATTCGGAGTAGAATTGTCACTTTTTAGCGTTCTGTGCTTTGCATTAATATTCGGAGAAGTTTTCTTCCAAAGTGACGTAAGTTACTTTACTTTGAAAGCTCCAAGTTAATTAATGAAAGCCCATAACAGGAAATAATTTGTTAGTGATTTAATGAAACAAATTCTGGGGATAGACACAAATTTCTTTGTCCCTTTTTGTCTTCGCTTTAATTTCTCCGATTTTCTCCAGCCGTAAACTACATAAATCTCTATCCCAGGTAGGTAGATTTTTTGGTAGTTTCCTATAAAACGTCGGCGTCGGCCGTTAAAGTGGTATTTCAAGTAGCCGTTATCTACGCATCAGCCAAGCGACTATTTGTTGCTGGCCGAGGAGCACGGCAAAAATGTGGAGCACGCACGCTCACACGTAAAACGCGCCGACCTCAGCCAAATTGATTGGTAATTTGGCTCCTCAATCAATGCGATGCACTGATAGTACACATGCGCTCTCGTAAATCAGCAATACATGATAAGAGTGCGCCTGGTGCGTCTGTTCCGCGCGATTACTATATTACTCCAGACGCGTGCAGCGCGCAAATAGAGTTTGTGCGGCAGAGGGTCCTTTGTGGTACAGATTTTACGTGTACTTAACTTTGAACAAATCGGCAGACATGCGGATATACAAACAGTCTAAAAGTTGGGGAGATGACAATGATGCGAATGATAAAAGAGATGACAGAGATGAAGATTAATCCTTTTGCGTTTTGCTTGGGTTGGAAAGGTAGGAGCATGTAACTGTCACATGTCGCATGTCGACCTCTTTGTAATGCAAATCAGCCTGTTATCCAGCTTAATAGCCCATTGACGAGTATATTAGTTGACCCTAGCTTACAGAAAGGGCGCATTACCCTTTTGCATTGTACTAACCTCGATCAACAATCTTTCCAAAGAGATTCTTCCCTCGGAGAAAGTTCCTCGTGGAGCAGTTCCACCTTCGGTTCCTGAACTGGTACTGACATTCATGGATAGCCATGTTGGCACCTTTGGCTATTGCCACTAGTACTCCAGGATTCTCCCTGGCTAATCTCCGCTGCTTCCGCCGGAGCGTGTTGTGCACTGAGTGGTCCATGTAGATGACGTTCGGCGACAGTGGTGAGAGATTATTGGGCTCTCCTGCTTTTGCAATGCCCCTGGAAAAGAATTTGTCTGGAATTAGTTCCGTTGGTTGCCTGACTTCATCTGGATTTTCTGTATTTCCCCCTGATGTGTATAAAAGCGTGAGAAACCGTTTATCTAGATTATTTCGTATTCCGAAACGGTTAAGACGTGGCCGCCGCAGCAGATTGAGAGGCGCAGATGAAACGATCGCGATGCTTGCGCGCGCGAGCTCACCAAGTGAAGGAGTCTCTTATCTGCACGAAATTCCATCGTCGAAGAAAGGTATGTCACATCAGAGGACCGGCGCGGCCGTAAAAACGACCACACCACCGATGGCTTTCGCGCGAACGCGACGTGTGTGCCTTTATAGAGAGATAAACCGTTTTATTATTGCTGCATAAAGACAAATGACATTTGATGCGGACTAAGACTTGTTACTACAATAAAAAGCAAACTGAGCGCAAAAATAATTAGACTCATTTGTTGGATGTCACCTCAGCCCAGAAAGAGGTGTTAAGTGACCTAAGTACGAAAGATAGATAAGTCAAAGAGGATCGGATTGACTAATCACTCCTGTCCTTAAGACAAATGATACGTTTTTAATTGTTACAATGTCTTAATCGACAATTGTTTTAGAAGGTTTGGTGGCTTTCTAAGTTGCTGGACAGGTTGTCCAAAACGGCGACATTTCCATCAAAATGCTGTTGGCGTCATGTAAAACAACAGCACTATGGTAAAAATGTCAACAATTCAGACACAATTCATTGTTTATTTACAGTCCTAATCAATTTCGTCTTCCGCGCCTACTCGAAGCAGCCGATTGGTGATGTTCTATTGAAATTTCAAACTCGGAGACTTGAATGACTGGAGCAGGCAACCCGCACTCAGTGTGATCGCATTTCAATTTCACTCCAGTACGCAGCCGGCGGTTTTTTTTAATGGAAAACAAATACGTTTATGGACGCGTGCGGAGGACGACGACGTCTCCACGACGAGGACCTCGAGCACAGCAGCTGACAGGCGCTTGATTGATCGCGGTCGGTGCGCATGTTCGACTCGGAACATTGTAAATCTTTATTGTCAAGTAGCGCGTATGTGACTTGAATCCCAACGTCAAGTTGAGATTCTTTGTCTTTCGGAGCTTTTTTCAGCCAGGCATTTTTCAGCGTGGCTGGAGTTGATTAGATTGGAGTACGATTTACTTACCACCACATTGATCCTTTCCCACGTCCTTTGTTCCTCACGTCCACTTCACAATGACATTCGGTGATTAGATAGATGATCGCGCACGTTAACAAACTCATCCCTTGCCCTTTGATGATCTGCATCTTGGTGCTGATTGATCACTTTGTGCACTTATTCAGTCGCTGAGATATTCGGTGATGAATCCTGTCCCACCCGCGCACACTATGCGAATGTTACGTAAATGCGCCCAAGTGTCCACTTCTCTGCACTCTCGCCGCACGCTCGTCGCACCCGCCGCACGCCGACTGCTCGCACTCCGCAAAAAATAAACAATATCACCTGGTACCTTAAGTATTTACTTAAATGCCGGGGTGGCTTAGGTAGGGGGTTGCGGCCGGTGCCGAATTCGGCCGACCTCGTCGAGGATGCGAGGAGGAGTCTCTGGCTCGCGTGTCCTCTTGTCCACCCACGGCCGGTGCTGCGCGCTTTGCGACTAATGCAGACGACGGCACCCGTGCACGTGAGATGCTTATCCACGTGTGCCCGTGCGGGGCCTGCTTAATCCTGGACCAATCGCATGTCGCCGGCACGCCTTCGTCGGTAATCCGGAGGACGGACATCGGCAGGCTCATCTCAGCGGAGCGGGTTTGGGGTCATCTATTATCCTTTGCTGTGCTTTGCGCTCACCTCCCACTTTGCTCGGCTCGCCAGAATGTGGAAAGTATCGCGTACCAACTTGCAGCTTACAATACGTGTGAATGGCCGTTGAGGACGAGAGGAAGTGGAGATGTGTGTACTACAATGCGATGATACCTATGATGCCCACTTTGCAACTTTGCTTTGCATTGTGCATTTTCAATGGGGACAATTGAATGCGGTGCGGAAATAATCACGACTTTGCTGGTAAATGTGGAAAATCAGCGGCACAGACACAAATCGATTTGCAGCTGCAAATATATTGATTGCAATTATTCCTGGAAAAGGATCACACCATTAAAGCAGATAGAATGGATTTTCCATATGCACTGCAGGAACTCCAGCATCTTTACATTGACCCAAGTTAAACAACAAACAACTCTCACATCGTCTCAAAATTTTGACACCACTTTACTTTGTTCTCCTTAAAACCCTCAATTAAGTAAAATTTAAGTAGATTTGCGTGTTACCACAAAATGTGTCACCAATACACCACTCAGTTTGAGATCTTGAAGTGGCCAACAAGAGAGTATCCGCTTCCTGTTGGAAATCCATCTCAATCACATTATTCTGCTCAATTTGTGGTTAAACCACATCAATATTATCTTATTTTCTCCATGAAACGAATCACTCTCTTGTGTATTGATTTGTCAACCACGAACAATTCAATCAAACAACAATATCAAATCGATGACAGCCAAACGTGATTGATTCATAACTTCCTCTTCTGATATGACGGATTGTGATGGACTATTGCTTAGTTTCCTATTCTCATTCATAACTTGCCTTTACTCTGCAACTAACTGAACTGACAGAAGAGGAGAGCATGATGATTTTCAGAGTCATAAAGATCATTTCAAGCATCCGTCAATTAATTATCCCGTATTTATTGACCTGTAAATCGTAATGAATATTTGTTTATGTGAATTGAGTCGTGGTTTGATTTAAGCGATAGTAGATACAGTACAAGTCAAGATCTTAAGGGGAGATGTGGAAGTTGAAAGGAAGCGTGAGAGAATTTGATTTTTTTTCTTGAGTTGTTAATGGATCCTTTAAGAGCTGAAGGGCCAACAAAGGATAATGGTTAATTATATCACATGACTGACTCATTTTCAACTTTCTAAATATTTAGCTTTATTTTCGATGAATAAATTGACTTAGGTAGTGTTCTTAGCACTCTTAGAGGTATAATATCAAAAGGAAAATGAAAGACTATAATTAATGCTTTCAATGTGAGGAAAATCACACTCCAAGGCGGTAGTTACTTCACACGGGTGGTCAATCCAATGGAATGCAGCAGAGAATACACAAAACAAGAACAATTCATTCAAAATTTCCAAATTCCTTCGTTTCCTTTCAACCTCGTGTGAGCCGTGTGTCCTTCAGTATCCGAAAGGGTACCACTGCTACCAGCACCGCAGTGAACTGCGGTACCCATCTCCATGGGAAAGAGAGCGGCGGCATGCGTCTCGCCGACTTTGAACTCGCGCGTGTCTCACTTCTTGTTGCTTCGCGCCAGCAACAACAACAATAAAGCGATGTTTATCGTCAAGTTGCTATTACACGCGCCAGCGCACAAAGCGTCTAAGAGCAGCTTCCGACGCGATTACTTATTGTCGAATCACACAAATGCTCCTACTCTTCAAATGCTAAATGTTTAATGGTTGGATAAGTAATGCTCATTCATGTCAAGTAATTGGCGCTCAATGTGCGCATGACTTAACGCAAATCGACAATATTTAGGTAGTGAAAAAAGGCAATTGACAATGCATGGGCTACAAATATTGTAATAAAAGAAACGGATTAGAGTGGGCCAAGAAGGAGGTTTGGAGCTTTATTTTTTGTGGATCAGGAACAAGGTGAGCGAAGACAAGTTGAAACAGCTCAACACAATATGATGCAGTATAAATGTGCTTAAGTACAAAGTATCAGGTAGTTTAGGTTATGTCCATCTCGAAAGCTGTAATTCCGTTTCGCCTCGCTCGCTTTGTGCAATATCGCTAATCGCTTACAATACTCTCTAATTCCTGGCGTGTCCTTCAATTCAGCGCAATTCCATGTCGACGAGCGGTGGATGAATGAAAAGCTCGTTCCGAGAACTTGCTTACCGGTTGTAAGACGTGTAAGGCGCTCAAATGTGCGTTGATTCAGTTATCTTGGGCTCATAGTGGAGCTTAAGTAGGCCTTGCAGCAGTCTGCGTTATCCGTTTGTTTTCAAAGTGACTAGATTTTTCTCAATCATCCAACAGAAGCGTTAAAGTGTGCTGAGCATTGCAGCTGTTGATTTCTGAATAAGAAGGTCTTTCTTCTCTATCACTTTGATTAAAGGTGACTCGAGCCAATATGCGTGAATATGACCGGGGTGGTTATGGTTTATTAGAGAGATAGGATGGTGGGAGGGTATGGGATCAAAGCGGCGAACAAAGTGGCCCATTCACGCTTTCTACACTTTTCTGGCGCGTTTGTTCTTTTGGCTGAGTTGCGCATGCGCACATGTTCTCTGCTTGGGTGGCGCTCATTTCTTGCGTGACCAATCAGTCGAAAACGTACCTTTTTCCTCACAAAACCCTCGCAATAAAATTAGATTAATCGAAGTTGGTTACCAAATTCATTCTTCGACTCTACTCGTTTGTCACTTGGTGAAGAATGAAATTAGTCTCATGCTTCCTTTCGCCGCCAGTGGTGGTTTAATAGAGTTGTAATGTGAGCTGCAGTCTCTCGTCCGCATCTGCATACGAATGGGCCACAAATAGGTCCCATAAACATGCCCTTTGTCAACACCTGAGCGCCAAAGTGCGTCCAGCGTGCGCGCCGCAGAACCCCCTGGGAGTTCGGACCTCATAAAACGTTTTGTTTATTGTATTTGCTCAATTTATTGCATCCCAGCCGGCGGAGGGCACATCTAACCGAATTCCATTCAACCTGGTGTTCCTCACGCAAATGGGACGATGCTATCACTTGCCACATCGGCTTTATATCTCCAGCGGTTTATCCATGACAAGCTACTACTATGGCTACTTGTTTCTTATCTTCATTGGACCCACGAAGAGTTTGTGTGCTGCCTTTAAAGGGTCTGCGCTGGTGAATCAGAGAGTTTTATTGCAGGAAATGGACAAGTGCCAAATTAAGTGAGATTGAGTAATTTATTAAATTGATTTATTGGTAACTTCCTTTGCGGACGCGAAGGGTGTGTTTAAAAAAGTAATTAAAATTTCATAAATATTTTCACGTGTTTTCCCATCAGCGTAAACGTTTTACGATGCGTTTTTGTTTAGTTTTCGTCGCATTTTTAATGCGCGTCGCGCCGGAATTAATTTTATTTTAAGTCTTGCGCCGACTGCGCGATTGGCTTCTAAAATTTAATTATTTTTTTAAACAATGCGCCATCGCATTCGATGCGCTCGCCATGCGCCTCCATACGCATCGGCGGCGCTTTTTTGTGCGGTGTCAACACCCGGACGCGTGCTTTTCGGAGCTTCTCGGGTTGCGCTCACGTCGAATTGCATAACACAATGTGCGAACACGCAGCACATTGTTTCGGCAAATCAATTATACGCCTGTTGGGTACCACCAAAGCTTAAAGGATCAAGAGCATAATCAGAAAAAAAGCAAGTCATCTGCGAGAAAATGAAGAAATTTGACTTAAACCTACGAAATGTGACTTAAGTCTTTTTTTTAAGACTTAAAATGATGCAATATCAATAAAATATACAAAAATCTTGTAGTATAAGTTCGTTAAGTATAATGCTTTAAGTCGATTCAAACTTTTCCTAAACCAACTTGCTGATCTTTCCATTGTCTTTTGAAAATAACACCATTAATCATTCCGCTTAGATTCTCTTCTTCTCGTGAGGTGTCTTGCAAATTGTTGCCACACCAATGGCACTGTTATTATCCCTCCATGGAGTGAAAAGTGCAAAATTGCAATAAATCAAAATTATCCCACATTAGTCTGGCCTCGCCGACCGCTTGCGATGCTGCAAAGCGAAAAAAGCGCCGATAATTATCGCGCCAAGCTTTTCTCGAAAATAATGAAATGATAATAGAGTCCTCATAGTCTGTGGTCGCCACACAGATCGGCGTGTCGAATTAGGAATCCGTTTTGGCCGCTATACCACCGCTGCACGTCTGCAACATCTTCGTGTTCACGTCAGCTGCGTCTCAGTTATTAAAGCTTACATCGTCACATGGGCATAACCCGCACCGACCCAACATCTACATCTACAAATAAAATGACGTGTGCGATTTAAAGGGATATTCTTGACTTGTCTTCGACGCGACCGCAAGCGATTTTTGTCAATTTAGCGCGGAAACTAATTGACGCGCCAAGGGTGGTTGTCATTGCCGCTGTAAACATCCCAATGCACACCCAGTTGCGGTCGGCTTACAATTCGGCGATTATTGTGCGCGGATTCTCAGCGTGACGCCCTGCATTCCGCATTCAGCGTTGGGGGTGCACACAGGAACTACACACGCCGCGGCGCACAATAAATCAAGGCATATAAAGCATGCAGCGGGCGCTTCTTCTATGAGAGCGTCTTTTTTTCCAGTACAATGCGAGTACAATCTTCTGGTGCCGGTGGAGGATGCACGACTGTGCTCCACGCCGAGGAGCGCAAGCCGAGAGAAGACAAACAGATAGAGCGTGTATAAAAACATCCAGCAAGGACCACACGCGTGTTGGGAATATACCTGTTTATTGCAAAAAGGAGAATCAATAGTTTGAATCTGAAAAACAATGTGGAATGAGGTCGCCAAGTTTATAGGTGGTTGAGGTGGTTGGAAGGAAATAGATAAATCAGACAAAATACTTCTACGCGACATTATACAACTATAACTATTTACGATTGCTGTGGGATGTAAATGATATTGATTAATAATTTACAGTTGTAATCATCTAGCTCCTGGCTGTAACGCCACAGGTTACCAAAGAGTACTAATACATCAAAACATAACCTTAGAATGCAAAATTTATCTCTATTTTTGTTTAAGACGGCTTGACGCTTAAATAATTCCAGAATATCTGGTTGCACTTCCTTCTAACTGCTTTGGGAAGCACTTTCCTATTCTTTTTTTGTATGTTTGTTTGTATTAAAAATCAATTTGTATCAATTTATCGATGAGATCCAAAGCACCACACGCACTGCGCTTAGCTGGAAGCAATGTAGACGAAGAAACATCAAACTTCTTGTAGAACTCTGTGAGGAACAAAGCGTAATAATCACATCACGAAGCGCACCAAATACAGCTCGGGTTAATTAATCATAATTTGTGATTAACCGATCCCTGGATCAGTTTCTCACAGTCTTTCCTTCTGATTTGGATCTTGATTTTGATCATCAATTAATTGCGTTCAGTATTACACAAGATTTCTTTTACTTTGCTTTAACTTTTTACCTTAGTGGCTGATTGTTGGTTAGTTCTTGTTAAAGTAAGTGAAATATCTCAAGACTTATTTCTTCAACGAAGAAAAGATCGCACAAGTTGACACTTGGTAACAGCATGAAGCGGTGATTATCTACCGCAGTTATTATCACGTATTATATTCTCAATAGTCACAGATTAAAACGTAGGCATATTTGAATACAGGTTGAAAAGTAAGATTGGCAGTAAAGGTTAAGACTTTAAATATTCACTAAGGATGTAACGCTATCTTTGAATATTTTACACTGTTGAGTCGCAGATCTGTTACTTAAACCTAAGTAAAAGGAACGGAATGTACAAGTTTTCGATGGTTTTGGTGCTTAAATTGTTAGTTGTGAATGTCAGTTGCATAAGAATATTTATTTTGACTGTAGAGATTAAAGTTTCTACGAAAATTTCTTTCTAACCCAAATTAATTTTTTTGCTTTTGGGGATTTGAATGTTTTTTTGACTTTATTTACTGCAACCTTTGAAAGTATTAGAGATATTGAAATGTACTGAAAAGGTAAAGAGGTGGAGTATTTGTTTGACTTTTAATGTTGACTTGTGGGCAAATCAACAATCCTCCACTTGTCCGCATGCCAGCGCAAACACGGCTAATCCGAAATGCACACGTTCGGGCGTTAAGAGAATGAGAAATCATCACGAAAATGGAAAAACTATGCTGTTTTCACAAGCACTTGACGTGTGGACAATTCTTAGGGGTTTTGCTAACACCTGAGAAGTCAAATGTAATAAAATTTAAATCAAAACGTTCTGAGTTTTGAATTAAATCCATTTTAGTTCTTTAGACTGAATTAATTAAGAAAGCTTTTTATCACTTTTCACTCTCTTGTTAAATGATATCTTTCGCTTGTACACTGTCCACGGCGACAATAAAGATAAGAAGACCACCCTAGTCCTAAGCTTCCATGATAAAGCTTTCTTGCTGCCGTTAAGTATCCGTTTAAGGGTGGGCTATTTTGCCCTCCACACATAGATAAGCTTCTTACACTTGCTGCTGCCGGATGATGGCTATTAGAACTATCAAAGCGGCTTCTACTTCGTACCTGTTTGTAATCTTCTTGCATTTAATGAAGGAATCAAGAAAGTTAATTGGCATTACCATATGGCAAATAATCATCTCAAGTTTATAAATATGAAAAACATTTATTAGATTTAGTACCGGAAGTGACAATTGGCCTATTAGTTATGTATATCTGTTAATTATCTCTATAAGACCTCCACACCTTTTCCTCCTTTAAAACAAAGCAGGTTTAGGCTCAAACCAAGTCAATATTGAATCTCGTTGTTTGTTCTGCATTGATGTTTGTCATTTGAGAAATCTAGCGCTTTGGGATTCATCCGCCTCGGATAAAAATCGCTTTATTTATCTAATGAGTCGGGCTTTCGTCACTCGTGGAGCTTTGTCAGGCGTAGTCGCTGTTGATGTAGCGATCAGACGAAATGCATATCGAGGCACAATGCGCGGTGCGTTGGTTATCCTCATCCTCTCTCTGGACCTGCATAGTGTCCTGCAATCTACTACCACAAGCACCGACTTGAACCTCAATCAAAAGCCGCAAGTGCACACAAGTATTCAATATGGCAATAGTAGGTATGTGGATTTAGTGAAATACTTTTGCGCAGAACTAATTCAAAGTGCTAACCATTTAGACTTGTTTGTCACTTAGTTTTCTATGTCCTTCTTCCTCTTTACACCAACACATGGTTTGTTTGTTTGTTTGCACATATCATTCCACATAGTTTCTTTCTTCACGGCATGTTGGCAGCTCTTTGGTGTTGTTTGTTGGTCGGCATTGCACATAACACTTTGTGTAATTAACGCGTTTCATTGCGGCGCACACCTTCTATGCCTCTAACAGTTTCGACACACTGCGTTATAATTAATCCAGGAATGTACTTCCTTCATCCTCCATTACAATGCTCGAATGCGTGAAACAAAAGTCTTGTGATTTCCATTCCTACGACTAAACATGTTTTGTCTCTTGCAGTATCTCTTCCACAACGGTACCAAGAAGAAAAGCAAAAAACCTCGTCGCCTTGATGTTCTCGAACAAAACCCGGAGTAATGTAGAGCTGCCTCCATCCAATGTAGGCACTCTGCCTGCTTGCAGATGGCTTAAGGGTTACAAGAAGCAAATGCACCAGTGTTTGCATCGGCGAGGGTTCGCCCAAGTGCTGCTGGATGCGAGGAAATTAGCGGTGATGCAATGCAGGCATTTATTCAGTTTTGATCGATGGGATTGCACACAATTGCGGAATGTCATGTTTAAAAAAGTTTTTCGGGAAACTGCTTTCCTGCACGCCATAACTGCTTCAGCATTGATGTTTTCAGTGGCTAAAGCATGCAGTGATGGGAAGTTACAAAGTTGTTATTGTTTAGTAAGACCAAAACGAGAAAATTGTATCACTATAAATCTTTCTTCATGCAACAATCGTAGTAGTAATTTAATCAATTCTAGCAAAATGGCATGGAGTTGGCTGTGCAGATAATACCAAAGTCGCCCGTAGGATAACAAGAAAATTCCTGTTTGAAAACCTTAATGAGAAGCTTAAACAGGATTCCAAACATAAAGTGAAACAAGATATCTACAAAAATAATGTTTTTATTGGTCTGGAAACAGTTGAGAAGCACATGAAGGATGTTTGTATATGTCATGGTGTTTCAGGTATTCATCGTTAACTAATAACAACAGTTTTCTTTGATCTAAGCGTTTTCCAGCTTCTTGTACATTGAAAACCTGTTGGAAAATAATAAACCGCGACTTTACCATCATCGCAACAAGTTTGAAAACCAAATACAACACAGCGGTGTTTTACAAACAGGGATGGAATAACAATGAAATTGTTGGTAATTTGGTGTACATGGAGGCGAGCCATTCATTTTGCAATGCGACGCGAGGACGACGCTGCAAGGATTACAGTCATTGCGCGACGCTTTGTTGCGGACGTGGGTCTTACGAGCAGAACGTGGCTGTAAGTGGTAGGTGTAATTGCAAATGGAATGATGGTTTTGTCATCGGCTGTGATTGGTGTACAAAAAATGAAATTCACTTTATATGCAAATAAAACCCTTTAACTCGTGTGAAACAAAACGGAAATTAGCGCTTAGTTATTAACGTAAAAAATAGATTTTTTTTGAAATTTTTACAATTATTATGTTTATTTTTGTACCAAATTAATGATAATACTTAAAATAAAGTGAAAAACAAAAAATAGTATTCAAAAGCTATTAGTAAATTGTTACAAGTTTACTGATTTACCACATGGATTGACATCTAACTGTCACCTTTGAAGAAACGGTGGTTTGTATGTAAGGATTCTACTTCTACAACTTGAAGAGATATGGAATAGATGGCGCGCAACGTAAATAAAGTTATTTTCTTTAAAATACTGAATTAAATATGGTTAATACAGTTCAATATTAATTTGTATAAGTATTGCATATTTCATTTGATACCAAATTTAACGCAAAGTATTAATCATTAATGCTTTTAATATATGCAGCATTAAATTTGCTAACGATTAAACAAATAAACGGAAAACAGAACAAAACAAGACCGGGCTTAAATTAAGATATTAAAATTCAAGAATTACGAAAAGCTTTTTTTGCCTGAATGATTTATAGCTTCCCATCTTTGTCGTGGACTTTAGTGCTCTTTTAGTGGTAATCACACTATTCCACAAATAAACACAAATGTGCGGACTACTCGATAATTTTGAAAATTTTCTTATAAATCTAATTTCAGAAACAATTTTTTACTGAAGAGCAGGATTAATTATTAATTCAATCCCACTATTTCTACCAAAAAATTTGAAGCATTTGTTCACTTATATTTTTACCTATATATATTTTGTTGGCAAGTTGATATATTGTGTTGGTATAAAATATGGTTATTTTTGTTAAAAGGCAGTTGAAAGGGAGGAGAGTGTGACTTATTAATATAGACAGCTTTCACTGAAACATTGCAGTGTTTTATGCTGCAATCCTAATTTACTTACAGCGCTTAATTCGGTCCCAATATTAATTAACTCCTAGAGGAATTAATTTAATTATAAACTCATGATGACATTTTCTTAGTCCAGTAAAGCACAAGTAAATTTAGATATAAACACTTATGTTAAAATATCTAATTGAAACAACAAACGAAATTGACACTTATAAACTTTGATGATAAGATTAGGGGACATAAGTAAGTATACAAACCTAGTTAACTTGTCTAGTCACTAATTTGCTTGCAATCCTAGGTGTTATGACACATGCTGACGAGATAATGATAGGCACGTTTATGACTTAATATTCTCATCAAATTTCATACCGAAAAACGTAGTTATATTGATCAGCACGTGACTAATGACAATAAATTTGAGACTGGCTTAGACGGATTTATCGCTAATTAAAGTTTATTCTTAGTTTATTCCAATATTACGTATAATGAAAGTATATAATTTAATTAGATACGTCATAAAATATCTGGAAATTTTATTGGTTATTTATTCACTCATTAAATATCAGTTACGTTTGCTCAAACATATTTTTTATAATATGGAAGCATTGGCATGAATAAATTACATAAAAATACTTTAGAATTGAATATGGTTATTACATGATTTATGTAGTATTTAATTATGAGTATCATCCAGTATTATTTAATAAATATTATCTACACTCTGATAAATTTATTTACATATCGATGTTAACCAAAAAAAATAACAATTAATTTTAAAGCATATTCATTGAAGTGTCAAACAGGAATACTGGCAATTGTCGATTCCCACAATTCAACCTTTTCCAATGGCGGTTAACATTTTCCGACGAGCAATAAAGGTTCATAGATCAATATATGGCGCAAGCGTGCAGTGCTGCTGCCGCTACTTCCGCCGCCACAGCCTGCAAATGTCGGGAAAGTCGGGAAACACTACACTTTCCACAGTCACGCACTCCCATCGCTTGCCGCGCGGCTACGTTAGTTAAGATGGTCACAAGTGACTATGTGACAATCACGATAAATACACAACTATTGTCAAATTGTGTGTGCTAATCGAACGGAGGCATTGGGTTGATAGTTGGTTTCATTCATCTTCTATTTGGGAATCCCAGGGGAGAGTTGGGAGAATAAGGATTTGATACAATGTTACCGACGCGTGTGGCATGTAAACTGTTTTTTGTGTGCATCAGTAAGATAAAGCTCATACGATTAAAGAGGACACAAGTTAATTACGTGCAGTTGCAACCTGTTAATTGATCAATGTAACTAGGAAGTTCCCAATGGGTTGTTAATATTTCCGGTGGTGGACTAAACTTCTCTTTTTCTCTTCTTCTTCTTCTGCTGCAATTTTGGTGAGTTAAGATTAAAAAAATTAAAACATTAAAAGTTACAAGATCTGAGCAAAGGTTTAATTCAGAATAAAATTGGATTAAAGTCAAGTCTGAAACAATACAAGCAGATTTTCTTGAACAAAGGTAGTTGAAAAAGTCAATTAAGTACCACTCTTCCTTGCATACAATATTCTTCTTTCGTTTTCATTCCAAAAAGTTATAATCTCATTTAAAGTCTTATGTTCTAACAATTTCATTAGAAAACAATTCTAAAGATCACATTTCAATTCACTCTTGATCTCTATACCATTTTCAACAAGTTACATTTTATTATTATTGCTATACAACGACCTTTTTTCCGCACTTTAAAAACTCGATTTATCTCCAAATCCTTACTAAATCAATTGGTATTGTCGCTAATCAGCAATCAATTTCAACGCGCCCAACCTTCCAACATCATGAGATATGTTTACGACCTCCACTTTGCTACATTATCCTAGATTAATCGACTTATAAAATTATACGCGTTGAGGCTTTGGATAAATCTCACCTCACATGATTCAATTTACGATAATCTCGCGCCCTCGGCTATAATTAAGTCAGGTCGATATTGAACTTCTACTTTGTTTCATCTGCCAGCGTTGCAGGTCGTTTCGAAAAAGAAATAAATGTGAAAATGCGTTGTTTTACTTGTAGTTTGTTGCTACATTCGCCATGCAAAGTTTATAAATAACGCGCTTTGACTCGGTGGGCGAGAGTCACGTAAGGCGCATCGTGGTTAAAATTATCTGGTGCGGAGTAAACAAATTTGATTCATATGTTAGATTTTGATGCTGTAATTAGGACGGGCTACAAGAAAAACTGAGTTGATATTTTTAAGTAAACTTGAGTTAAATTTTTATTTCCCTTTTTGTTTCATAACCTATGAAAAACAATCAAACAATTAAAATGTATTTAATACTAATCGGTTTAATTATTGCGTTAGAGTACACAGAAATTTACGCCAAGTTTACTTCTCAATAAAGACTTATCATTGCATTGCACATTAGAAAGTTAATTACAGCTAGAGTTACATTCGTGTACAATCTATTGATTTTCGAGTTCGGACAATAATTATTTGTTTACAATCGAGTAATACTATACTATGGAAAAGATCAAATAGAGTGGACTTTGTGATTCATATTTCTAAACTAATAATAAAATCAAATACAGACTTTCACTTCCAATTTAATTTCGTCTCTTAAAAAATCCATCACCTAACAATAATTTCAATGTGACTGTTTATAGCACTGCACAATGGAATTCCATTAGTAATAAAACACAAAACGCGATGAAATAATATTTCAATTAACAGGTGTTGTTTTAACTCAGTAGCATGAATTGCAGATATAACCATTAAAATTGTAGTGCGCTCAGAAACAATCGACAATTAACAATTAAACGTGAACCGTTCATACTATGATTAATAAACGTTGACAAATTGATGTGCCTAACGCATGCTATTGGATTGTTGCACGCTGTAAGAATGCACAATAAGTCTTGACATTGTTATTAACTTCAACATAATAATTAAAAAATAACTAAAGCAAAATTAATTGTGGAAAGCAATTAATTCCGATCTATTAAGAAATTTTTATGATGCAATTTAATTGATTTATATTTAATAATATTATTAATTAAACGAAAGTACTTGAATTAGATTCTTTAATTTATTAATACCAAACAATATAACAAATAGTCTGGTCAAGCAATCCAATTCCAATCCAAACATTTAGTGGTTGGTTATTCAACGTAAAATAACAGAAATTTTGATAGATCAAAAATCTTTCGACTCTTAATTTTATGGTAGGTACCAAGAGTTTTCTCTTAAGTGGTGACTTACTACTATCTATCAAAGGACAACTGTCATCAACCACTATCCAACGCCACGTTCAATTACACTCCGTACAAACACATTGCGCACGCCACATCCTGCGCTCACTTGTTGGCTGCTGGTCGCCGGCAGCTGCCGCTCCTGACCGTATTGTTAGTCGGCCGCCACAACGGCAACGACACGCATCTGTATTCCTGCGACAATATAAGCTGCTTTCTCGAAATGCATCAGCAACGTTGAATGACACCAAGCCCCATCAAGCGTAAGTGATTCACGCGTGGAGATAGTCCAAGAAAACATTGAATCAAAGTTAAACTTAGTTGCGTCTAGTGAACAGCAGCAACTACTACGCTTTGATAGACTGATAATAGTATTATCACGCCGTATTCCTGTACAAAGTGTGACTGAGTGATAAAAGAAAGGTTAAACTTTTAAATAAATTGCATTTAGTTTTTCTATAATTTAAACTGACCTGGAAAGTGTTAAATTAAGGTGCAAGTTCTTAATTTAACGTGATTGGTAAGTGGTTTTTAATTATTTTGGGTTGAATTTGATTTAATAAAATCGCAAAATGTTTTTGAAAAAAGCCAAATCATCGCACATGTTTTCTTGTTGCAGCTATTATCATTTGCTTGTTTGCAATAATGTAGCCATTATGCACTTTATAATAAATAATCAGTGTGCTATGTCACGAATACTGTCGTTTAGACTTACCTATAATATTTGATAATTGTCAAAGTAATTGTTAATACTTTGATGACTGCGAGCGAGATAATAACTAATAAGCATTGTCATGTCGTAAAAATGAAAACAATGCAATAAACGCAACGTTTTGCATTCAAATAAGGCAAATAATGGAAAATAACTTAATTTCACATGTTCCACGTTTCGAACATTGTATCACGTTCTGGCATTATTTTGATTGTCCGTTTGTGAGTAAAATGTGAATGATTAAAGTGAAAGCAATCGATTCTGCTTTTTAACAGTATCAAGTTAAAATGCTCTCTATCTTTCTTAATTTATTGCTAATTTATGGCCAGCCTTGACATTTTAGGATGTTTGCAATGGCAACAGGCAACGTCCGCAAACTATTTTGCATTTTAATACTGATTGATGACTAGTTGATTCTATACGGAAATAAATTCGCGACATTACTCTGTAACACTTTAACAAGCATATTCGTGTAATAACTCATCTATAAGTTGCTTAAATGCAGGAATTCCTGTGCTTTATGCGCTAAGTGAGTTTACCGAATTAAGCACTTCATTAGAGCATAAAGATGATACAGGCTGCGCGTCGATGGAAAACCGTAACTTTTTTCAACGAACTACTTCCGCTGTTTTATAAACGCAATTATTCCAATTATTGCATGCGATGGTAATAATTACGCCTACTAACTGGAGATATGGTATTAGTTAAAACAGTTTTTCACTTTAGCGATAATGCGGAATGTCACGTCAAACACGTTAGTTTTTAAGCTTTAGCTAATGAAGTGAATTAAGGTTGTTTAGACATCGCAAATACGGTAAATGGTAATTGTACGTAATAGGTTCGATTACCTTCAGCGCACGTTGATTGAATTACCAAGTCAATATGATAATAAACGTAAGCTTTCTTCTTATCTCACCGAACTATAAGATTGTTGTTTGCTGTGGATCAGTTTGGAATAGTGTTTAATTGGTTTACCACCTATTATTATAATCCAACGCTTTGTGCGAATTCTTGCTATTATTTCTTAGAGATTACAGCATTCTGACGTCAATTGGCAACTTTAATAAGACATTTATTTGCCTAAACAAAGCTAAACTGATTTACTATCAATATCAGCTCAATTTAACTTATCGCATTTGATTGCACTGAATAAAATTTTAACTATGTCATTCCAGCTTGAACCAACATTTTCTTATTATCCATACTTTTGTGCACAACAATCCATTAACTTTTATCCCTGCAATAATTCTTAATCTCTTGCTGAACCAGTTTGGTCATTTATGGTGACTTAGAACTGCATTGTTTTCCATGCACGTGTGAAATGAATCCATTTGCAATCTCTATTTCACTCACAATCAGTGAATGTCTCAATGACACGATATTACGTCACTTCGGTGTTACCAAATTAATGTTTCCATGTTGGGAATTACAAATTAATCTCACCACATTAGCACAGAGCAGCTTGAAAGTCGGTAACTTATTGGAAAAGGAAGAGGAGAGAATCATTATGTTGAATAATAGATGTTTCGTCGATTGTCCACGCTGTAAACAGTTTTTTATTGATTGAAAACTGAGCAATGAATATATTTACATAATGGTAAATTGTTATGAGGACGTTTGAAATACTCAAAGCGTGAACACGAGACTGGGAAAATCACAGTACTGCAAATTGTATATAATTGTGTATTCACGTTTTGTTTTGCTTAGGTAGTTATCGTATGTGATTGAATTACAATTGCGCATGCCGAATTTCTTATTACCATTTATAAATTGGCTCTAGGTACGTAACGGTTGAGCTGTGATAAGAAGACACAGGATGAACCCGCAGGATTTGCCCCATGATGATGAAGCTCCCAAGGATCCAGGAGCGCAGAAGGTTGGACCTTATGACGAGAAGGATTACGAAGGTAATTTTTCATCATAATCTTTTTCAGTTTTTTAATTTTTTTATGGTTTATGCTTTAATATCCAAGTTTTACTATGGTTAATATAATAAAACAAAAAGCTTTTTATTTGGAGATTTCGAAGAAACACCACTTGGCAACTTTGTACCTTCAGGAATTTACCAGAAGGTTCAAGCGCCAGACATATCGATCCCTTCATTTCAACTACAATGTTATACAAGGATTGATACAATATAGAGCGTGTGAGCTCTACTTCCGCTTTTGGTACGAAAGATGAGCAAGTTCAAGAAATTAAATTCATACTTTTATCGAAAATGTGCAGAGTTGATACGGCTCAGGAGAAATGAAAGTTGATTAGCACTAAACTCGTTCAATCCTGTTGAAATGTTGCGTGCATATTGGTCTTCAAGAATTTGCTTATTCGATAACATAAATTATCAACGGTGTGAAACTTGATTGATTATTCTGTCACTATTTCCTGGCCTACTGTTTTCCATTCCTTACCTACTTTTGTTGCTTTTTGGAATTTTTGTTATTGATTATTCATAACAATAGACAGTATTGTTTGTTTGTTCCATCTCTCATAGTATTATATATTGTTTAGGTCATCGCGCACATTCCGTCTTCGTCGGCGTGCATATTCCGGCGGAGAGGCGGCACTCCCACCGCCGACACAAACATCACCACAGCAAATCGGCCGAAATGAATGCGGTGGAGGATGAACGGCCGAGTAAGTTTACTCTCTGCATCCAGCTTCCACTAGCACACACTAGCTTTGATGTCGAATCCTACCACGTCCGCACATTCAGGTGAAGGACTTATTCCAATAAGGAATGCCGATAGGATTTATCAACATATGCTCAGCACAAAAGTCGATAAAGTAGATCATCGCCATGTCAAACTTCTGCTGCGAAAATGAAATAATATATTACACAGATTTCTTATGGGTGCTATTTTGAGGTTGCTGGACTGAGAAAATTTAGGACACAGCAAAGTCCTATGTAAATACTAAATTGCTATCGGGAAATCACGTGGAATGTCCACTCGCATGTATAATTGACAGGCTTTTCTATGTCCATGTGAAACAAGTGTGACAAGTGCCAATGTCTATCGATCTCTTCATCATCATTCACTTGACTCACGCAAGGGCCTGATCTAAATACGGACTTAAATGGCTTACACTCATGGAAAAGCACCAGCCTAGGTCACTATCACGTCCGCCAATCCAAAAATAGCAGAATTTAAAAAAAGCACCCCACGCGTGAGTTTGACACGTAAAAGCAAAATTGAGTTGTGATACAAATCGGATAAAACTTGAACGTTTCAATATTGGAACCACTTTTTTGTGCTTTCTCGACATCCTCATTTTCTGCTTTTGTACATCAATTTCATACACTTCACACACCTGCACACCTTTTATCCTGTTGTTGCGTTCCAGGATTGCTTGTGACGCGTCGAGGCCGTATGAGTATTTCCGAGGAGGGCGAGATATGTAAGGCGTACCTGATTGTAAATAATATGGTTGTATCACAATGTCACAATTTCCACTCTAAAATGCTTTATTTCTTCTCTCTCTCTAAATTACTGAATCTGACTTCGTTCAATTATATTGCATTGTGATTTGTATTACGTTTGGTTTGACAGCAAACACTGGTGTCTTATTTAGATTGTTAATGTGCTAAGGTAACTGATAATGTTGAAAAAGAACAAAAATATTAGGAATTATCATGTCTACATCTAGCACGATTTATATTCTCTAGACTTCTCTAAGCATCCGTAATTTCAAATTATCAAATACCACCCAATCCTGATTAAGTAATTTGATAATTATTCCTTAGGTACGCCACCAGCCCAACGTGTCCAATTCATTCTCGGGGAGGACATTGATGATGGCACACAAAGCCATCCGTTGTTCTCCGAAATGGAGGAGCTGGTGCAGGAAGGCGAAGATTTTGAGTGGAAAGAGACAGCTCGCTGGATTAAATTCGAAGAGGACGTAGAGGAAGGAGGTAATCGATGGTCCAAACCACATGTAGCCACATTATCTCTGCACTCCCTGTTCGAACTACGAAGTCTGCTCCTAAATGGCACCTTGCTTTTGGACATGGAGGCCACCTCAGTGGACCAGATTGCAGAACTGGTGATTGAGAACATGACCAATGCGAATGCTTTGCCTATTCCCAAGATGGACAAGGTCAAAGAGATTTTGTTGAAACGGCATAGGCATCAACATCAGAGGAAGAAGCATTTGTTACCGACAATAAGAAGTTTTGCAGAGATAGGAAGGAATTATTCGTCATCAAAAAGTAAGTTTTAGAAAAAATTGTTGCACGTTGATCATAGACATGTTGATAAATGAATGTCGCGCGATCATATATAATGTGATAATGTTGTTTATTGATACTAATGTATGACACTTATCAGGAACCTTGTATTTGAAACAGTTAGGTTTATGTTTGCAATGATTTCAATTACAAATATAATCATTGCAATCGATTTGCTGGTACAATCATCCTGCAATCGCACTGCACATTGCAGCATAACTTGCATTATTCTGTGAATCAATATGATTATCATTCGTACACAAGTGACTTAAATCACTTTCAATTCTTTGCTATTCTGTACTATGAGCAGTTTAAATTTTTGCAATTTATAGATAACATTACACTTTGCTTTAATTGGTACCGTTTTTAACACCACAAAAATTAACAATGCTTTAATTTGTATAGACAGTATATTTTGTTTTGTTTCCACTTCTCTTGTATCTTCAGAAGGATGTTATAGTTTGTTACCCTGCCTTCAACACCATTCCAAAGTACCACAAAGTATCAAAGAGAAGAAACACGTACGAATTGTGGAAGACATGCCCGAAAGAAATGGCTCTTACATTTCGATTCCAGGTTGTTTATCATCGACAGTGGGTGATCCTGTTTGCAGCTTATTGTTATGTTCGACGTTATCACCATACTACTCATTCACATTCTATTTATACTAGCAACACTAAATTGGGATAGTTAAAACATTAAACGACACTGCTTATTACACACCTTATTATTTTGTTTACTTTGTAGGAGTTGTGTTTGTTCTGATTTGATGCTATAGTGCCATGTGGTGCTGGGGTATGCGACGTAGGGTGTCAGGAAGATGTTTTTCTTGTTGTCTTGTTTTCATATTCATATAATGGTTTAGTCATGATACGTTCTGCTTTTATATTTTTATGACATTCCATACAATTTTGCTCTAGATTTCTGCTACACTTGACCTTCCGTGGCCTTTAATGTCTCGTTAGTATTCATTTTCTTCATGGCGAAATTATACGTCCTGGATAAGTATTCATGCCGCGTAGATTCAGTGTACAGGAATGCAGGTTTTTGCATTTTTAAGCCAATATGGACTTTTTCATAAGTTATAGTGTTGTTCAAATGTCAAGTTAGCCATGTTGCCATAAATCAACGTACGAGTAAGACGATTGCATCTGTTTAATGCTTTGATTGAATGTTTATAGTTGATGCTGAATTCGAGAAGGACTCTGCGAAAGCAACGCAGGTCGAGTTTGGGAAATTTCTTGCTATTCCTGGCCAGGGTAATTTAACACAATGGCTGAGCATTCGAGCAACCACTTGAATTGTATTAGAGTAGTGTTGGCCTAGTTTATTCTGATTTCATGCAGTGTGGATTTTATTTTCATCCCCTTTCGCATGTACATTAATGTGAAATCGATGGTTATGATCACCTCGCACCTGAATGGTTTGGTTGATGAAAGTTTTATGGCTCTCACGCTAGGCGCAATCTGAAATTGATTTCCATACATCAAGTTCATGCTGATCACATTTAACATTCGCATGCATCATGTTACATTTTATGGCGTGTCTGCGTCCATGTGCATGCCAGCCGTAACTGTTCTAATTACGTACATTTCACCGGGCGGAGTGTTAGCTTAATTGTCATTGATTTGATCTAGGAAGCGACAAGTCTGCGGAGATGATGACGAAGAGTACCAGCGCGCACTCCATTAGCCGCAATTACTCTTCCAGCAACTTAGAGAATGGCAATTCAAATGGGGACATTCCGCAGCACAATATGCAGTTCATGCGCAAGATACCGCCGAATGCGGAAGCGAGCAACATCTTGGTGGGCGAGGTGGATTTTTTGGAGAAGGCAGTGTCGGCTTTTATTAGGCTGAGCAATGCTAATGTTATCGGTGACCTCACTGAGGTACCGGTGCCAACGAGGTTTATTTTTATACTCTTGATGCCAAAGCTGCCAGCTAATGGTAACTCTTCGCATCATGAGATTGGAAGGGCTATGGCTACATTGATGTCGGATGAGGTTTTCCATGAGGTTGCTTATCGAGCGAAAAATAGGAGCCATTTACTTGCTGGGATTGATGAATTTTTGGATGCTGTGACTGTATTACCTCCAGGGGAATGGGACCCAGCTATTCGGATTGAACCACCAGCTGCGATACCATCACAGGTAATTCCAATGTATTTACCCTAGATAAATAAAATTCTTTTTGCTTTCTAGGACACTAGGAAAAGGCCTCCAGAAAAACCTACTGAGGAAATTGACGAGGAAGAACTCGAACAGAAAGAACGTGAAGAAGCAGGTCTTGAACGCACAGGTCGTCTCTTTGGAGGTCTCTTCAATGACATCAAACGCAAAACACCTTTCTACTGGTCTGATTTCAAAGATGCTCTTGCGATGCAATGTATCGCTTCTTGGATATTTTTATACTTTGCTTGTCTCTCTCCAATCATCACTTTTGGAGGTCTTTTATCTGAAGCAACTGGCAAAAACATGGCTGCTATGGAATCCCTCGTTTCTGGATTTGTCTGCGGAATTGGTTACGGATTTTTCTCAGGACAACCTCTTACAATCCTAGGATCGACAGGACCTGTCCTAGTCTTTGAGACAATAGTCTACGAGTTTTGTGTCTCCATGGGTTGGAATTACTTGTCCTTCAGGCTGTGGATTGGTATTTGGATAGCAATTATTTTGCTGATCTTGGTTGCTATTGATGCGAGTGCGTTGGTCTGCTACATTACTCGTTTCACTGAAGAGAACTTTGCTACACTAATTGCATTTATTTTCATCTACAAGGTATTAATCTGATGAGGTTAATATAGATTATCGACTTACAGCGTAATAAATTCAATCTGTTTGTAACAGGCTGTTGAAAATGTGCTGGTGATTGGTAAGAAGTTTCCAATCCATAATGAGGCTGAACCGTTATGCTTCGTAAATGAAAGTATGCCAACTCAATATCCGGAGAAGAGCCACTGGATGAGCATTAATAGGACGAGATGTGCTGTATGCTATTGCTTTTAATCGAGTCCTTATTTTTTTAAATTAAAATGTATCTTGGTTTACAGGAAGTCAACGGAATTTATATGGCCAATGCACCAGAAGCAGTGCCAAACGTTTTTCTAATGTCAATCATTCTCTTCATGGGAACATTTTTGATATCCATCCAATTTAAGGATTTTAAGAATGCTTTATTCTTCCCGTCAAAGGTACCAACTTAGTACAACCAATGAAAATTGATACTTAAATCTAAAAATGTATTTTAGGTCCGTCAATTCATCAGTGACTTTGCCGTAATCATTGCAATTCTTACCATGACCTTCATTGACTATCTAGTTGGAATTGATACCCCAAAACTCGAAGTTCCTCATGAATTCAAACCAACACTACCATCTCGCGGATGGGTTGTCAGTCCATTTGAGAATCCAATATGGTCTTATCCTTTGGCCCTCCTTCCTGCCCTTTTGGGAACAATTTTAATCTTTATGGATCAACAGATAACAAGTGTTATCATCAATCGGAAAGAAAACAAGTTGAAGAAAGGATGCGGATACCACTTGGATCTCTTTGTATTATGCATATTGATTGCAATTTGCTCGTTGATGGGTCTTCCTTGGTTTGTGGCAGCTACGGTTCTCTCAATCAATCACGTTAATTCCCTGAAACAGGAATCTGAGTGTGCTGCACCTGGGGAGAAGCCACAGTTTCTAGGAGTACGAGAACAACGTGTGACACATATTTTGATCTTCCTCACAATTGGTCTCAGTGTGTTCTTAACTCCAATGTTGGGACACATTCCAATGCCTGTACTCTTTGGGGTTTTCTTGTATATGGGTGTTGCTTCTTTGAAGGGGCTTCAATTCTTTGATAGAATTTTGATTATGTTCATGCCGAATAAGTACCAGCCTGATTACATGTTTCTCAGACAGGTATCACTTCTTATTTTATAAACTTATTTCTTTCTCACTAAATTACTAGTTACTAATGCAATTTATTTTAGGTGCCAATTAAAAGAGTCCATTTATTTACAATCATCCAATTGACATGTTTAGCTTGTCTCTGGGTCATCAAATCGTTTAGCAGTACATCCATCTTGTTCCCGTTGATGTTGGTGGTGATGATTGGTATCAGAAAGTCACTTGATTTGATATTTACGCGAAGGGAATTGAAGATCCTCGATGATATTATGCCCGAGATGACGAAGAGAAATCAACATGACGCTATGGACGCTGAGGTCGGTTGGCGCAGTAAACTACGCAAGTTTTGTTGTAGTAAAATGTATGCTCTCACCCAGGATCGTACCGAAAAGATAGTTACCGAAAAAATGTAGTACTTATTAGTGATTCCAATCTTATAAATTAAGTTGTTATTTATACCCAAGGAAGATTATGTTGATAAATGATTTATTGAGCTTTTAGTTGATAAAAGATGTTTTTATTTTGTGTCTATTTTAAGAGACTTTATTTAGTACCATATACTACACCAATGTATTATTTCTTAATAATAATATTTATTTTAATTTTATTTTTAATTTGTTTCGCAATCCACTTTATCTCTTCTAACGAGAGTATATTAACGTATTTATCATATTTTAGCACCATAAAGTGCCTCTGGAACCATCTGGCAACTTAAAAATACCATTAGCTAATGGCAATGTCATGAACATCCCCCTCTCTGCTATCAACATTAGCGAGGAAGTAAACAAAACAGGCATTTGGAAGCAAGTGAACCAATTAAACAAGCACGAAGTAAGACAGCAGATTATCTATGCCAAGGAAAACAAACAATATTCAGTGAAAAAAGAAAAGGATTCCAAGGAAAAGAAGAAGAGTCCACACAAATCATCCGGGTAACACTACTAATTCTACTCAAAACCTCCACTACTACGATAAACTAATCGAAATAATATTTCTTTCAGCCGTTTTAAGAAAAAAAACAAACATAATAAGAAGGAGGAGAAACGAGAGGAACGCAAATTAGAGAAACGTTTGTCTACAATGGACGAAGGTGACGAGGATGAAGAGAACCCAGGAATCGTTATCAAGGTGAACGACGATTTGTTACAGATTTTTTAACACTGAATGAACACTGACACTAAATTACGCACAGAAATTTAATGCGAGTAAGTAATTATGAAACTGAACACATTCAGCGTACATTTTTGAATTTCTAAGGATTTTGATTTTTACAAGCACCATTTTCTTGCTTCCTGGTGTATTGAACACGGAAAATTCGTTTTACAGCTTTCTTGTGCTACGGATCATGGTACCAGATATTTATTAAACGCATGTTTGAATGAGATGCATTTAAATCTAAAGCATGATAACCAATTGTAACTTATTTTACTTGCGTACTAATCATTTTGTTGTTTTGATTTCCTGCAGCGTGAACCGGAGACCATTCCCGAGAAAGCAATGTGGACAATGGATCAAAAACACAGCAATAAAGAAGAAACCAGAGTATAATCTAATATTTAATCATTTTGAACTGATTCTTGTTCTAAGAAGACAAGAACATGACGCACATTTGACTCACTTAATCAGCTTTTGTCATACTGCATTACATATATATTCTATTGCATTATCTTAAGATGACTATGATCCTCATAAGAATACGCCTCTACAGAATAAATCCACCACATTTAAAATGATAACAATCAATCCATAAGAACAAATTTGACACCACAATTGGCCCAATTATACAATTTACATATTATACAATTGCAGTATTTATTGTCAGACATTTATATTGATGATATTAATGAACAATGGATGGCTGTGTGTAAATACCAACTATCCACCATTTATACGTGTAGTAGAGATGTGCCCATGTGAATGGGACAGCCATAAAATATTTACAAAGCCAGATTATTGTTAGCACGCCTTGGGTCAGAAATCATGACCATCAGAAGATGGTCATGACCGCTCAATTTATTACATTGCTAATTAATAGCAGGTGTATTATTAGAAAGAAGTTCACTCTAGGTTAGTGAAAATTATGAATATAATTGTTACATTGATGTCTAACTTATTATCTGGACGTAAAGGAAAATGTATTGCCTCATTTATTTATACCCTTAATTGTGAAAATATTTTAATAAATTATTGCCAATAGAATAAGCAAATGATTTTTATTGCGACTAAGATATTGTGGTATGTTGTTATTGGAAAAGTGAACTAATTTAAGTTGTTTTCAATATATTTTCTGTTTGCTAGTGAGGTATTCTGTTGCAATCCTTTTTCACGTGAAAATATGTTTATTTCTATCCTTAGTTAAATTCTTTCGTCACGCATAAACAATAATTAGAAAATACGAAAATAGCAACTATGAATATATAAGGGCTACAAGTTTCTGCTGTATTCATTGACATCAGTTAAGTATAAAGACACTAAACATGAAGATAACTACAACATTATTACTTACTTTCCTACAAGTAAATATTCAAACTAATACTATATCTTAGTAAGAAATAAAAAATATATTTATAATACAATTTATATAACTTACAGGTTGCACTACGAGAATGCTTCAGGTATGAACCACCAGAAGGACTATCCAGTCGCGCCGCTGAAGAAAAATGGGGTGTGCATAAAGCAAAAATAGATAATTTCAGAGCCATGTCCGGGACATACGACCAAGTAAGTCAGTTTAACAATATATTTATATCTCTATTATATGGGTTTGTTGTTTATTAGCGTTACATCTCCTATGAAATAATGGCAACCGGTGATAATCCACCACTCATCATCTACGTCGGTGGTGAATGGGAAATTAAAACAGGTCAGATCACTTCCAGTCAATTGTTAACAATTGCCGAAGAAAATAACGGAGCGATATTTTATTTGGAACACAGGTTTTATGGCAAGAGTATGCCTAAAAAGTGGGTTTTTTTGTAGTTATTGGTGATGATATCAAAGTATTGATGTGACTTTTTTATAATAGAAATTACCGTATAGAATATTTGAAGTATCACAACTCCCAACAAGCAATGGCTGATTTATTAGCATTTATTAAGGAGATTCGTAAATCTAATCCTAAATATACCAATAGTAAAGTGGTTCTCTTCGGTTGTTCTTATTCAGCAACATTATCAACATGGTTCAAGCACGATTATCCTAGTGAGGTGCAAGCTGGGTATGCCACCAGTGGCCCAATGCTACCCAAAGCCAATATGAAAGGTGGGTACTCACCTTACTTACTTCAATTCGTATTTAAAAACATGGCGAGAGTAATTTGTGATCTGTTTTTTACTAGAATTTTTGGAAAGAGCTTCTCTGGTCATGGGCCTTGTTGATAATGATTGCAGTAAGATTGTAAAAAATGGAATCAATGAGTTGCAAGAACTATGGAAAGAAGATGATGGTCCCAAAAAAGTTCGCAAAATGTTGGGATTCTGTGAACCGAATGATAAAAACTACGTTCTTAACAAACAAGTTATCTTCCAGAATATGGCTGCATATTGGGGGAACATGATTCAAACTAATCTTCCTGGATATCAAAATGAATGTAAAAAGCTGAAGAATACAACTGGCGATACACCCGGTGAGAAATTGGCTGCTTACAGAAAGGAATCTGATGACTATTGCGTGAACATGGATTACGCAACTACCGTTAGTCAATATTCAGACCCTTCTGACATGTACGGATCCTTGCGCCCCTTCTTCTACCAACAGTGTACTAATTTTGGATGGTTTGTTACCACAGACAGTAATAATCAGAACTTTGGAAATGTAGTTAGTATTGATTTCTACTATCAACTTTGTGGAGATGCTTTTAATAAAACGTAGGTACCTCATAATTTCGATGTTTTCATAAGTAATCTTAATTTATTTATAACTTTTAGTGTTAATGAGGCTTCCATTCTCGCTGCTATTCAAGTGACCAAAGAAAGATATGGCGGTCAAAGTCCTACTATCAACAATACTGTTTTTGCATACGGTGGTCTGGACCCATGGCAACCCATGGGATTAAATTACCCAACTCCCGGAACAAATAGCAAAGTGTTTTATATTGGAAGTAAGGACTTTTACACAACGTGAAAGAAAATAACGAGTTACTTGATACATTCTTGTCCCGTAGGTGGAGGACATTGCCATGATATGTTTCAGATACTTAGCACTGATGGTGACGATATGGTAGCAGCAAAAGGTAACATCACTTTGCAGATTAAAGAATTTCTTAACATGAATTGAGATTACTATTGTTACACAGTGGTTTGATTCAACTAGTTTTATTTGATTACTTTTGTTGTTAGTGTTTTATTTAGTAAGTGTGATTGAAAGACCTCAACGTATAAGATAATTAATTAATTTACAGGCAAACTTATAGATTGTGTCACACGATGGTAGGCTTTTATAATAGACTTTATTCGGAATAATTATGGCATTATAATACAACTTTTAAGGGATGGCTGAAAACGCTTTATTATTTCAATTCTATTTATCACAATCATATAATATGAGGTTGAGTCATACATTGAAAGATGCAGAATTTTTATTATCATAATCTAGCGTACAACAGGTATTAGGGCAAGTGGCAAGTTCTCAAAGTTTCTTCGCGTTTTTTTGGAGATGATGATCTTGTGCAATTTGAGATTAAGTAACATCTACAAGCGGGAATCAATTAGCGAAGAATAATAGAGGTTAGTAGTCACTTGTGGTTACTTGTGTTTGTTTTAAAATCATTCTGTAATTAGAATCGCCTTATTGTTATATCTCCGAGAATAGAAAAGATACAATAAATGTTATGTCGGCATTATGTACTAATGCAGTTTATACTTACAAGTGCCCTTAAATCACGGCCAATGTTTATGAATATTCCATATATTGGAGGCCCATAATACGATATTACAAGTATAACTCAATTGTTTGAAACATTGCATGAGATAAAGCGCACACCTTGTAATTAGTATGTATGTTTATATGCATGAAGCTAATTGTAGCCAGTATACAACACTTAATTACATATTATACCTCAATAAAACTATAATGGTTCAATATTTATATTCATGGTTTCATATGGAAAGTAACTAAAAGATGCGAACAATTAAAAGCAATTTATTGAAATCTCGCAATTGTTTTAACAAGCGCAATACATTGAACATATTGGATATACCAGCATTTTAAATCCAGAACTCAGGGTGGTGTTAGAACAGACCTATATTAGACAGGAGTGCAAGTCTTGGCAGGTATTAATAAAATGCCCGGTTTGTTATTGTTTACATTCAGCGCGAACGCAGGTAGCCCGCGACCAGTTACTCCGCGATCACTCAAGGATGCATACTCTTCTCTTAGTTGTTGATGCAAAGTTTTTAATATTTTATCGCGTGATAGAGCAATATAGAATTAATCTACAACCAGGAATTATTCAGTATTGGATAATAAAGTTCAGTGACCATTCTTCATTATACTTTTGTTGTTTTCAAATTGCCGCATGTGTGAATAAAATATGTGTTGTCGTCAGATCGTATAAAACTCATTGCATTTGCAGGATGTGTTATATCGTAATTTTCAAGTAAGAAGAACCACCCTCGTAAATCATGGATTAAAACAGTAGTAATTCCATTTGCTTTTGCTTGTGTTTCATAATTGGCGTGATTTGCAGTGAAAAGAAAGTTGTTTTAATGCCACGTACTGGTTTCCTTTGTAAATTTTGCTTTGTCACTTAAAAACTCTCGATTTGCTAATTATCGGGTGGACAACAAGTAGCTAATTAAAGTATCTTTTATTTTCTATGTTATTTATTCCTTTTCAGTAATTACCAGCATCCTTGCGACCTGGAAGGCAGAAGTAAAGGAACACAATAACACTTCTGCCTTCCAGTCCAATATATTCGTTATTCAACAGGATCACCGAGCACAACGAAACAGTTCTTATCAGAACTACAATATTAATTGAATATGAAGTAACTTAGCATTTATTAAATATGTGTGTGTATATTCACTTGAAGCTTTAAATAGTAACAATATGGCATGGTATTGCTTTGTAATGTACACAATAAATATATCTAATGTTCAATTTGGATCAGTCAGTAATGTGGCTTAGTGTTACGAGAGTTGCGTTCCGACCTAGCGGTCGTGGGTTCGATTCTCGGCACGGGAGATGGACTTTTCCAAAAAAATTGGATGATTCCAAATTGCATTGGGCTTATGGAGACTTCCATAAGCATAATACGAATTCAGAGGTTAAAGATGGGTTGCCTACAGTTAAAAAATACTTAGAAAATATTCTCGACTTCGAAGGGTATATGCCAATATATACAGTATATATATATATATATATATGAGATAGGACTTAGAAAATTCCGAAAGTCTAGAAATATAATAAATAAAAGGGTACCAGAAAGGTACAAGAGTCTCCCTGAAAACGAGGGAGGCAAGCGTTTTGATTTTTGTAAGACAGCCTGACTGTCTTTGAGATCGCGCGCAGCGCGATCTCAATGCGGCATCGCCGGCTCTGCCGGCGATGCCGCATTGCTACCGGCCCACCCAA
>JAODGC010000006.1:7307461-7319513 GCA_027574925.1 Ecitoglossa quadriceps | reverse complement strand
CTCCAACCGTGCGACATCCAAGAATGACCTAAAAGTCCTAAAATCATTTAGCACTGCTTCACAATTGCACTATTGCACCGTTATGGTCATCATTCATCCCATTGCAAAGTTGACCTCAGATCATCTCAACAATAGCCCTGACGCACGCCTGCCAACATTCCACGCGCATCCCCATCACACTTGGGCTCACTTGGGTGGCATTTGTAATTTATAATATCTACGAATAGGCCAAACAATTATCACAATGCTAAATAGTGTCAATGCTGTTAAATGCGTTTAGTAGTTTTGGTGAAAAAAAGTCTCAGTCCAAATGCAGCCATCAGAGAAAATATTGTAAAACTAGCTACAATAAGGAGACAGCTCTGAAAAGATTTGTTTGGCATTAAAGCAAATTCTTTGTTACTGGAATACAGACAACTGTTCGGCTAGTCAACGTCAACGTCAACGTCAAAATCAACGTTCGTAAAGTAACAACTGTGTAACAAGCAGATTTCGATCATAACGCGTGGAGGCATTGATGAGAATTGCATATTGAAAGGAGTGGATATTATGGGACAGCGGGTGTAAATGGTGTCATGTTGAAGAAGAAAGAAGAGGAACCATTGAGGTGAGGTCGAGCAGAATGATGTAAAATTAAGGCGGAATATTGTACATTGGTATTGTAGGAAGAATAGTGGAAATTAAGGCATTTCTTGCAGACAGGTGATGTTCAAACAAGTGGAACAAGTCAAAGTTTTCGAAGAAGGTTATTAGATGGGTGGTCTATAGAGATGACTCCAACACTTACCATTTGCAAATCTATTTGCTTTTTGGAGCAAAGCGATTGGTTTTAATCAAAAGGAAAAAGTCGGTTACTTCCAAAGCTTCGTTCGGATTAAATAACACAATACGGATTTAATTGAAAATTTCGTTTTCTCTGCCACAGAACGCATATTTTATTATTCTTATTGTAATGCATTGTATTTCGGCGTTGATGCAAAGGGGCCGACTTGCAAGTGGTAGTAGTAGTCGTTGTTTTCATCGGGCGTGGCGGCATAGCTATAAAGGCAGCGAACTAATTGTGATTAGCGTGCCTTCCAACTCTTTACAATCCAACAGTGGGATTGTGAGATCCGGCATCAAATGTAACAATACAGAGCCAGAATTGGAAACAGATTTAAAGTCGAGTGTTGAGTGCATTCAACACACCTGAAATGAGAAAAAGACGAAAACGTGCTTCTAAAGGTGAGTAGCTCAGTTAATAGGATATAATATTAAGTTTATTAATTAAAGCATGTGTAGCGTGCGTACCGTCGACATGCTTGTTAAAAACGTTGCAAACATCTAGTGACACCATGACGTGTATGATGGTGGTTAATATTAAACGCACTGTTTTAATTGTTTGATTACCTTCAACGGAAGTAAATCGTAACTTATGATAATTTAATAAGCCTGCTAGATACTATATGGAAATAAGATCAGCTTTGCATAAATAATATTCGCATTTTAAATTAGTACATAAATCAATTTACGATTGCATTTATTTCTGCTTAAATTTATATTGATGTTGTATTCTTCTCCATTTATGTCATTCCCTGGAAGGTATAAACTCCAACTGACGTTGTGTCGTCTAGTATCGTCTTAATATACCTTCTGGAGTAGTGGGGATATTTATTGTCTCGCACACTCTCATTCGTTCACACATTAGTGAAGTGCGACCCCCTCTCCAATTGACGTTTATCTTCTGAAAACTTCAATTAAGATTGAAAATTCAGAAAGAATAAGCATCTCTATGAATTCTTTAGACAATTTCAACTTTATTTTCAATTACACCAATGCCTGTTAGGTTTATTACTGTTCTACGTTTAATTAATAATTCCAGCACGCAAATGATAATTAACGTTCATTAGCGTACATTTGCTTATTAGGGTCGCGTTTTACGATTACACTGTGAACAAAAACGTAATAAACAACAAAGCAAGCGTGAAATTAAGATTTACGTCGATTCATTATAACCTCATTATGAATATTCTGGCAAAATTATCGTAAATTGAGGTAGTGAATAAATGAATAATGATTTGACGAAAGCACTCTCTTGGAATTCGACTTAATTCGTTTCAATACAATTCAACTCTATGAATAAATGAGATTGAATAGAATGTCTAATGAATGATTTTGCTTTGCTTAGAAAGTCGAGCAATTCTAATTACATTTCTAATTGGAACATAAGCCTAATTGCAATTTGAGTGTTGTCAATTTATTACGAACATGGCAGACTTTATTAAGATCTATGATTGTGGTTTAATTATAATTCATGAATAATAAGCTTTGAATTTGAATGAATGTGAATTGGGAATTAGATGAAATTGGAATACAACTTGTTTAATCGGTGTATTCATGTACAGAATTTAATTGAGATTGAGTCTTAGTAGAGTAATTAATACAAGAGCATTCTACAGATGGAATTGTAAAATGCGAATTAAGACTTAAGACATTAAAGCTTTAATTGAGTCAATTTTCATAATATAATTAAAAGATTCAACACTTGTGAATGTCAATATAACTAACTTAATTAAACAGTGCTTTGAAAATGTGAGAGATATGCTTTTGATTGAATAGTTGAAATGGAAAATCAACGTAAACTGCAAATTTACAATTTCCACTCAATTGTATAGCCGCCACCTGGTTAATAAACTTTTTTACTGCTTCGTTAAACTTGCATTAAAAATTATTATTTCCTCTACTAGTTTCTTCGTTTTAATCACATTACCTGTAAAAGATCAAATGTAATTTCTCTTCTTCTTTTCATTACCACAGCATCATTTAATTAATCCAATACTAGAGAATCTTAGATGTAATCTTTGTATGTTGGAAATCCATCATTAGTAATTGTCAACATTTAGTAAAATTAATAGCAATCCATGCTAATGTTGCATATTTGAATGAATTAATAAATTTCCACCGACTTTCAGAAAGTTCCAAGGAGACTACAATTATGCGTGGGTATTACAAGCTTCTCCATGGCGGAGACCACAAATCATTGATTGTTTTCACTGTAAAACAACAAGTAAAACAACGTAAAACAACAAAGAATAAGATAAAACAACAGATAAGTCGTTAAGTTGAAAAGGAATAAATCTTGTAGATGTTTTAACATGACGCTAATATGATTAATTTCTGACGAGGGGACATGTTTAGTTAATGTGTAGTTTCTAATGAGTACCAAGGCCTTCTAAATGATTTATCAATCTATCAATAGTCATAAATTAAATATAGAATAAAGAGTATTCAGATATGTTTTGAAATATGCGTTTTGGTGTATTGAAAAGTACACTTGGTTGCATATATTACGCTTAAATTTGCCCGTTTTACATTCTTCGGTGTTTTTAATTCAAAAGCCCTCTGCAAACATTCGTTTTACTCTCAATTGAGTACTCATGGCATATTTCGCCGTCGCGTGCGTTCCTCACACACACCGCATCCATTGTCCACAATCTGCAGGAATACTAATTGCAGTATTTGTATTTCCGGGTGGCGCGTTGCGCCGCGTCCCAGTAACCGCATTGTGCCCATCGCCCGGGGGTCCCGCATATCGCCCCCTTTCACGTATACCACATCACACCCTGGAGCGCGCCTCCTGACTACTTCTTCACCGTTTTCACGTGCCAAACGATTCGTAATGCAGCCGATTTTTCGACGTTTTTTCTTGTTGTGAATATTCGCGCGCAGTAGCCGGCGACCTCCCGTGCGCCGGCAAACATTTCTCGAATTGTTTAAATCCGACGACCACCCGGGGGCGGCTGCACCGAACGCGGCACCCCGTCGGCGCTGGCAGCCGGCGTCGTCGTCGACGAGCTTGACATAATAAACGTCGCAAACGCGTACGGTGGTTGCTGGTCATTGGAAATTATAAGCCATGACATACAACTTGCTGGGCGGTGGGATAAAGCGATAAAGACGAGGCGGTGTTGATGGAGAGCACGTGCTGCATCGTGTCTAGAGTTTTGAAAGCGAGCCAGGACTCGCCAGGAGTCGTGGTCGAGTGCGGAAAGCGGCGGAAAACAACGAAAACAACAACTGGGAAGGATGAAAGTTTCCCGGACAATGCGATTTGAAATCGTGAGGGCGCAAAAACAAACGTTTAAGACCACTCCAGAATTTGTTTCGGGAGCTGTCGCTGAATGTACTGCGGAAGAATTTATCGCTGATTGTGCTGTTGAACGTGGAACAATTTATTGACTCACAAATCAACTTGGAGTCACTTGAATCTAGCCAGGAAAGAATTTGCTCCCAAACATCATCTTGCCGGAATTGGTTATGCCACTTCATATACATGTTATAATGTAAAAATGTCATTTTCGTTTGACTTTACACCGTTGTTAAACGCAAACATCGAGCGCACGTGTGCACTTAGAAAATCGCATTCGGAAGGTTGTGAACAATACGCACCAGGGTGGCCCCCGTCGGCGGCGACGGGGCGCAAATCTCCCGCCTTGTTATTATCATGCAAGGGCTTTGATTCCGGAATTTAATATCGACTTCACGTAGCCATAACAAGGGCACAGTGCCGAAAAGCGCGCGCGTGAACAAGGGCCACTTCGGTATGCGTTTGCAGAAAAACCCCAAAGACTAATTGTAGCCTACCATAGCAGCGTTGGTTGCATAGCTTAAAACAAATGTCTACATCTGCTAAAAATATTACCTTTGTTTCTGACCACTGAATTGAACTTCATTTATCTTAATTCTACACGTCGAAAATAGACTAAACTAATTTGAATGAGGGCAGGAAAGGAAGATTTTCAACGGAATCGTAATCCAGTCACGCCAGCAATGTATGTGGCGCGCATGTCCTGACCTGTCAGTGAGAAGAAAATTAATTGTTTGCAATTGTTTGTAGAAAGACTACAACTTACTGTCTGCAGAATATACAATTACATCTACACAGTCTATTTATTCTTTTGTTTTGATTCACGTAGATAAATTTCAATTCTGCATGTGTTTTAATGCTTTCTTATTTATTTGATAACAATACAATGAAAAGCTTTAATTAATTACCATCAAGTTTAATTGTCATGTATTCTTTGAATTCTAGTGTTTTAATTTTTGTCACTAGAAGTACAAGTACAGTAGTTGCTATTTATGCAAATACAAACAATTATTTCGTGGTGATGAACATGATGATATTAGGAAAAGTTAGTGTTGTTGGTGAAGTAACCTCAAGTATGTAACCAGTATGTAATCAAAGCGTAATATCGCAATTAAAATTAAATAAACATTCGTCCAAACTGAGATAACCTTGCAAACATTTTCCCAGGCTAGATTCAACATTTTTTACTCTTGGAAATTTTATTGTTAGCAGATAAAGCACGCGAGAAGTATTGAAATATAAAGTCCGATCGTTTTGAAATGAACCTCACTTCCACGATCAGATTGTTGAGTGCCCAGTAGTACCAACATAAATCATATTCAGCATATTTAGGAATATGCGATAGAATTAGACAATATCCTAATTAATTGCAGTCCAATTCAATTAATGTGCTTTAAGGAACAAAACACTTCAATAAAGAATAACCCTACTTTAGCTAATTTTACCACAATTGTTAATGCGTCAGGGATGAGCACATTCCGATTTAAATAAATGCGATTTTCTGCCCCGATTGTCGATGAACCACACGCGACATACAATACACGGTACACACACGAACCGCCCCCGCAAGTGAAAAAAAAAATGATGCATTGTGCGCAGTGCACTTTGCTGATTATTCCCGCCGATTAACACCGCCAAGCACCAACGAAAAATGCCGATAATCATAGCCATCACGAACTTGTGCACACAGAAACATTCTTGATGTGCTGATGAGCCCTGAAACAACATTGTTTGCATACCCTTGACTCATTTAATTCCAACCGAGTAACATTTGACAAATGCATCTAACGCGTTATTCAGTTATCAAAGAATCTAGTAACAAGAATACAAGCAGAATACAGAGTAGAGGAAATATAATTATTAGAAATAAGATTGGCGACACGAATTGTTGACACTTTCAGTTGACTTTGTAATCACCTTGGTAGAGTCAGGACACAAGTCAAGTTTTGAAATGATTCCAGTAGAGTTGATTCGACCACGAAGAGCGTTGCAAAATCGTGCTTCGCAATTTAATGCTTTTGTACCTACAATGGCTGCTCAACAATCAGTAATAATAGAACGACTGAGCGCAACCAGAAGTATAAGTAAAATACCACCAATTCAGCATGATAATGAACCTATCGTAAAGTATCCTATCACGGTTGTAGGTCAGGATATGCCACATGAACCACACAAACCTAAGTCTGTGTCTTTTCTTGATTATCTTTTGTTGCAATGCTGTTAAATGCTGTTTGTAGGAAGGAAGAATTAGAGCATAAACCTAATATTGTGGTGAAAATTGCTTCAGCTCTTTATAATGGTCTTGACGAGTACTTTGACACATCAACTCTGCATGGATTGAAGTATATTGGAGATAATTCATTAAGCACTTTTGAAAGGTAAGTAAAAAAAAAATGCTTGGAACATTTAAAATTAGTCTTAAAATATAAATTTGTCCAGACTATTTTGGTTGGCATTCTTTATAACTGGAATCTGCTTTGCTGGATACTTCATCCAAAATATCCAGGATAAATTAGTGACCAGCCCAATGGTAATAAGTTTCAACTCAAAGTTGGGCAATATCAGAGAGATACCATTTCCTGCAATAACAATTTGCAACGTAAATTTGGTGCTTAAATCCATCGCAGAGGAAATTAACAGAAACGGGTATATGTTAAATAATATAGTCATTTAAACCCTTAGTAGGTATATTTGATTATTACCTAATTTTATAGCACTGCAATTGAAAAGGAATTATTAGCAGATATCTGTACCTCTACCGACGCAGTATCCAGTAATAATGATTTGAATCTAACCTGGCCAGATATGGAAAAATTCATCATTGCCGCCAATCAACCCTGCCATGAGTTAATTACGTATTGTAGATATGATGGCTCCAAACCATGTAAATTTAACCCAGTGATGACGGATGAAGGATATTGTTGTGCTTTTAACCAACTACCATTAAATTTAACTCTACAAGGCAATTTGTATGATGTTGATGTAGGAAGTGGCAGCAATATTTTGTTATGCTTCTTCTATTGATTTCAGTACTGAAAGAGGAACCTTCCCATCTGATGTCTATAGCTGGAACGCAGAGGATGGTTATCAGAATGAACCACTTACAATTTATCCCTATCGTGCAACAGGCAAAGGACAACAATTTGGTATCTCAATGGTCCTAGATGCGAAACTCGATGAATACTACTGCACATCAACAAATAGCATCGGTTTTAAGATATTACTATCGGCCCCAAATGAAAGACCAAACATGGCTGAAGTGGGCTTCCTCATGTCACCAGGATATGAAGCTAGAACAAGCTTGGTAGCGGATGTGAGAGATGCTACTGATGGTGTTAAGAAACTGACACTTAACCAACGATCATGCTTTCTTGCAAGGGAGCGAAAACTATTGTATTTTATGGTGTACACCGAAACCAACTGTCGATTGGAATGCATGTCAAATTATACGAAGGAATTGTGTAAATGTATTCCTTACTATTTGCCTAGTATATAATAAGATTATTTACTTATTCAACAAGGTTTAAATGATACGGTTTTAGGAAATCCTGATGACGTTATTTGTGAGCGAAAGGATGATAATTGTGTGAATACCGCAAAACAAAATATCAATCGCTTTACTCCTGAGAGGTGCATACATACCTGCTATTGGAATAGGTTAAATCAATGATTATTTATTTATAGATCCAAATGCTATTGTTTGCCATCTTGTTTCGACGTCAACTACGAAATCGATGCAATGAGTTTCGGCACCATTGACGCCAATTACAAGACGGTTAATGCAACGATGCAGGGAAATTTAACACGCCAACAATTTGCGTAAGTAAAAAATGAACGCAATTTGCCGTTTATTCAGCTTGAAATATTCCAGGAAAAATGCAGCCATTGTACACTTTTATTTCGACCAGGATAAGTTCACGAAGCAAACAAAGAGCGAATTATTTGGCTTTACCGAATTTTTATGTAAGTAGCATTGTTTTACTCACCTTGGTGGATGCCACTCTGCTTGGATTTTCTCATTCACCATTTGCAAAGAGCAACAAATTACGGACACTTTTATTTGAATCTATTTAGGCACTAATTGTGTATGTTTTGAAATGCGCACGAGGTTGCTTCACCTTTGAAGGCTTATTATAAACTAACATATTGCACTTTATGATTCGTGATTGAAATGTTTATCACCGTCCACGAGCTTATCTTATTTGCGACTGAATCTCATTGGTAATGTCATGCGGTTCTATGTCAATAGCAAACACTGGAGGACTTTTAGGATTGTTTCTTGGATTTAGTTACTTAAGCGCCGTGGAAATTGTTTATTTCATTGTATTCCGATTCCCGTTCCGATATTATGGTAAGTATAAAGCTCGCGAGGTAAAGGAAAAAGAACGTTGGGCCAGTATACCTTATACTCAATAGTTGTTGGCATTTAAATGTAAATGTGAAATGTAAAATTTCGCTGTATTTGAGCACCGAGTTTTCAAAGTTGTGAAGAAACATTCCATATTATGGAGAATTTTTCCTCCTTAAAGTATGCAACCAATCGTTCACATGAGATAGTTTAACTCTTTAGAATATTTAAAAATTGAAAATACCAAACAATACTAATAAGAATAAGTAACTAGTTAACAACAACATTACATTAAAACTTGGTTTAACGTTTATAATAAAACAATTGTTTGTTAGGTGTGAATATCAAACCTGACTTTCGTAATAGTTTGTCGGCAAATGTGTGTAAATAAACCTAAAAAGAAATAAAGAAATCTAAATTTAAAATGACATTTAATTTAACTACGATAGCAGATCTAGAAACCTAATTATATATTTGAAATACTGAGAAAATTTTACGCGACATATCCTTTTCAATGTGCAACCAATTTAACAGAAAATAAAATTTATTTTTGCAACGCGAAAGTTTAGGAGCAAATTTAATGGTCATTAAAAAAGTTTGTATAAATATTTACAGAATTTTATGTCTGATTTAACTATTTCTAGAGGTATACAATATTTACATTAATCGAATAAACAAAGTTTTCTGTTCCTTAACTCCTATCACTATTAATATTGTTAAAATAGATCCTCCACTTTGCAACCAATGTAATCACATTCTCAACCCAGCACAGAAGCTCTAAGAAAACCGAAGCTGAGCTATAAAAATGCGCTCACATAATCACATATACTCGTCATCAATGTAGTTACAATCGTATTTCAAAGTCAATAATCCAAGATACGAGTGAAGCCGAATTACTCTAAACTAACGTAAATATCTCTGGGGCCGAAATAGACATGCCTGGTCGAAATGTAATGTTTGTATTATATTAAATCACATACGAATAACTTACTCCTTTCCCGATTAATATGTGTACTACGAACAACAATGAAGCGAAACTATCAATCTCTTTGGTAAGACTTAAAGTAAACATAGTTAATAGAAATCGGGTAGACATTCAGATAGGAATAAACAAATAGCGCCAAACTAGAAGAAGATTCAATTAACACAAACCAAAATGATATGAAGTAGTAAACGTGCCTTTCAAGCAAATCGCAACTAGTTATAGCCGTTATTATGCGCCATACATCAATCATTCATCCTTAAAAATCATCATTCACTTAGCACCAACATTCGCAACACAAAAAAAAAACATTCATACCTCGTCCATTATTCAATTACGATTAGTCATTGATCGCACAATCAAACACTCAAAAACGAATTCGTTTCAATTTTCAAGTTTTACCCCACCTACAAAGTTGTTGTACATTTACGCATAGTATTCACGTGACGTGCCTGGTGAGGAAGTAGTAACGACAATCACATCCGATTCGTCAGAACTAAGTGACGACTCCGATGAACTGCTGGTATCGACGTGTTGCGGGAGTTCCTCCTCGCCGTTGATGCTATGTCCGATGATGCTATGTCTATCAGGGAAGAGATTACTTATTAAATCACGCATGAAAGCTACATCGCGTGATGCTAATGTGGGCGCAGCGTTGTTGACAAGAAGCGGGGTGGTATCATCTGAGTCAGTGTCATTATCCGAATCAGAATAAGGTGTTTCATCTTGAGGGAAAACCCGACGCTTACACACTGGACACACACGGCGATTTCTCGTTAGCCATGGATCAATACAAATTGCATGATAGGCTAGAACATTCCATATTGTTTAATGTTTTCTGCTAGATTTTAGTCCACACTTACCATGGGCGCATGGGAGTACGCGTAGTTTCTCACCATCCACGTAATCATCCAAACATATTGCGCATGTTTCATAAGGATCGCTCTTTTGAAACTTGTGTGTTGGTATTTTATTCAAAGCAGAAAAGCTTAAGCGTTCCCTTCGTTGTCTTCTCCTGTCACGAACGCACTTCAACACCTACAATGGAATTTCAACCTAGTCAATCAAGTATGCTCAGATATAAGATAATCGCAATTACCATAAAGATAACCATGACTAGAAAACACAACCCAACAACAATCAAGAACGGAATTAATAAATTATTCCAATTAATCCGTGTTTCAGCATTGATGATGACAAAGTAATCGGAGCTGTTAGCGTAAATATTCGCCATCATAAAACCATCAGTTTGGCTGATAAACACAGATGGAATATGAATGCCGGTCTGGTTATTGGCTGACATACGTTCCAGCGCATCAGAACCAACATTGTGCACAATGACGGCGTCATACTTGGCCGCTTGTGCATTACGCACTTTTTCCTCGAACGAGCAATTGAATCGTGCTACTAAAAGAATCCATCGACCGGTCAGATTGTTCGGCACTTTGGGTGCTGGTTGCATTGGGTTACAGCCATTTGGTGGATCAGAGTAGAGGACCATGCCATGGAGTCCTTCATAGGGAAGACCATTGCCAAAAAGTGCTGGTTCGTCATAAATTTCAGCTTCGATGAATTTTCCTTGCTGGAGAAGACAAACAAATCATTAAATTTGAGAATTAGTAATGTGTCAAAAGGCTTTACGCCGTGGAATATCACTTGATACAAATAGCTTTGCTTTCCAAGTCAATACAAAGTACACAATAATAATGTAAGTTAATAAAGTAAATCAGTAATACATGATATATAAAAATTCCACTAGATTAATGAAATATTTGAATGTATGTAGATCATCAAAATACTCATTAATTGGTGTAACATAATTGTGCTCCCTCAGAACAAGAACTTTTAGCCAGTTTTGCACCAAATACTACTTACATATGGCAAAATTAGAATATCGCCTGCTGCTACAGTCATCAAAGTCAATAGAATTTGTCCAGAGGTCCACATTTTGCCTTTTAGTAAAGTTGCACCAAATCACAATAATTTGACACCCTTATTCCCATACCATAATACCAACTTTAGGTCATTTAAGTCACTTTATGCTCCCTGCAAACAAAAACTAGCTTTTAAACTAATCCTTACCACTCACTTTAACCAAAACAAATAGATGTTTGAGTCACAACCATTCATACATTACAAGTCCACATTGATTGCTTGGTTGTAACATTGTTATAATTATAACTTGCTCCACACTACCATATCAGAAGAAACAACCATCTAACAAAGTAACCAATATCTCTCTCATTCAAAGACTATTCAAGAGTAATGTATATATTTGGTTGTTAATACTCCTCATTTGCAGCCACATTTACATGGAAACATGAACTAAATTGTGTTTATAATGCTTATCATATTTAGCAGAATGCCAGGCAGTAAAGATCAAGCGATAATACGCGCACATAGCCGACCTCATACATTGGCTGATATGTGCATAATCAGTACTGGAAGCACTGGCAATGGCAAAGCAAATCAAGTAATGGCTGTCCCAAAATTAATATAAAATAAATGTGTGGATGGCATTGATGAATGCATGCACTCAAGTCTCAATTTACTTACAATACCATAAGCACAATATGGTAGCTTATTATCTATCAAT
>JAODGC010000006.1:7279235-7307361 GCA_027574925.1 Ecitoglossa quadriceps | reverse complement strand
ATCTATCAATTAGTGCCATTGGGTTTTATACGTTTGCATTATTGTTTACTCAGTTTGTTGAGAGAATGTGATTAAATTAGCTGCAGTTGCACAGTCATCAGTACTATTGAAATCAGCTGATTGTAATGGGCAATCCTGAATTAACTTCAGCACTTGTGTTGAATTCCTTGAGATATGACGCCGTTGACGTTGTTATGCAAACCATGCACACGATGCAAACTTACAATATTCGACATTGTTACATTCTATGCTAGTGGCAACGATTGCACTACTAAAGCGAAACAAAGCATGTTTATGTACCCAACGTCAAGGCGTTCCTGCTGTTCCGTCGCCCCAAGTATTCGAGTCCTAAATTTTTAGGATTTCTCACAACTGTCATAGGTTTCTCTGCTGGAAAGTGTATTAAGCAAGACGGCACTACACTAGGACGTTTGTGCACTAACATTGGATGCACCCACTACAGATTATGGTAGAATATAATGGTAATACGCACTGTACGGGCAAATGGAGTTAAACGATGTAAACACCTTGAACAGCAAGCGGATTGCTCATCATCGTGCTGCGTTCCGAACACTTTGACAAGGATTATTCGAACTGAACTTAATTTTCTTAAAGAGGGAGCCACAGTATTCATAAATTCACAATTATTTGACAATGAGAGTTATTATTATGAACTAGTGCACTGATAGGGCCTTATTAGTTTTTTTTATCGACCGGTGAATATTTCTAAACGTAGCAAACACTGAATTCGACGGGCATTTTCTTAATACTGGTATTGGTATGGATTTTCCGCGCAGAGGGCGACACTGGAAAGAGGAAATAAAAATTCCAATTAAACCTGCCTGCAATTAATGCCACAATACTAAAAAGATACAAGAGCTTTATATATTGGATATGGAAAGTGGAGTATAATAAATAAACCTATCACAAGCAAACAATTGAAATAAAGAATGCCCAGTTGGAAATAATAAAAAAATCTTTTTATTTTTATCTCCTTATGCACAGCATGCATACTTTTTTTAATTGTTGGTGGAATAACTTAATCTAGTCAAAGAGACCAAGACCCATGTCATCATCAGACTCCTCTGGTTCTGGTTCCTTTTCCTTCTTAGCAGCTGGAGGAGCAGCGGCAGGGGCAGCAGCAGCCGGTGCAGCGTTACCAGCTGGAGCAGCACCAACACCAGAGCCAATGTTGGTGATTAATTCCTTGATCTTGATACCTTGCAACGCGGAAGCGAAAAGGTCGGGCCAGTAAGGTTCAACATCAACACCAGCAGCCTTGATGATGGTAGCAAGTTTGTCACCCTAAAATAAAATTAACATTAGCACACTGTCAACAGCTATCCACTAGTCCTTAATAATGATAGATAAGAATAGGATAAAAAAAGTGAGTTGTAAATGTTTAAAATATACCAACATATAAATACAGAAGGAGGTAAATATGGAATATCATGACACCGTTTTATGTTGATGATAATTTATCAAGAAACTTGTATGTAGGATGCTAGTTGTTTACAGAAATTGATGAAGATTTTTATGTTCTTGCCCAAAGTCAACATATTCCACGAAGGTTATGTTTGTGCGATTGATCTATTTTCCTTTACTTACGCTGACATTGACGTCGTCGTCAGCCAAAATGAGGGCGGCGTATACGCAAGCGAGTTCGGCGTTGGTAGACATTGTCGAAGAAGGTCGTGTACGATTTATAAAAGTGCAAGTCGCCTTTACAAAATTGGCCTTAGCTCACAAAGAGGACAAGCACTCGTCTCCACGGCGGTCACAACCGGAAAGACAGATCGTGGAAATTATGATGTCATGTGGTTAGCGATACTAGGGAGTTTTGGTATACAGCGGTTAGTGATAATTTAAGAATTTTCAAATTAATTATGTGATAAATGTCTTATCACATGATAAAGTTGACAGAAAACTGATACAGATGAAAGCAGAAATTACTTAAATTAGTTATTGTAAAAGATTTACCATGAGTTTGATGATAGTTAAGTTTTGTTTAAATTTGTTTTACGTTGGTAAGCGGACAACGCATTCGCGCATGAAGACGACAATGAAAAGCAGTAAAACCAAAAACAAGCTTTTGTATGAGCAAATGACGCAATTCGAGAAGAGAAGTTCTGTGATTTGAAGTGGCGAATTAATTATGCTTATAAGAACATTATTTACGATCCCAATCTATTTGACAATTAATCTACGAGACAGTTGTCTGGGAAATACGAAAAATGAAAGAGGAATTCTAGAAATGTGAACTTAACCTGAATCTGTGTTATTTGTTATCACCACATAAAGTATAAAGATTGGAAGGCAGGCACAATCATGGGTAAACGCAAATGCAGTGTGAAGGACTGTCCATCAAGTGAACATCGCCCAGAAGATGAATTTGTTACATTTCACAAACTTCCTATGAACCCTATCAATCGGCAGGTCTGGTTAGATCTTTGTAAAATTGATCAAGATCATAAACTGCTTTTTGTGTGTTCTAAGCATTTTTATAAAGTTGATTTTGCTAACTACAAAACTAAAATTCAGTTGAAGCAAAGAGCAATTCCAAGCATATTTTCATGGAAACCAGCTGAAAAAACTGTTGAATTAGCATCAAGAAATACTGTAACAGAAGCACCTCAAATGCCCATTTTAACAAATGGTTCTAGTAGTGTGTTATTGCAGAATAAAAGAATAAGGAAAAAGAAGGTAAATCCTGACTTTGTGACTAGTTTTAAACATGGCAAAGAGGCTGTGGAGTGTGACAATACAAGTCTTGCTAAAAGTACTGATGATGAGACAATACAATCTGAGGACAGTACTTCTCTTGATCTACCACCAGTACTTGAACCAGTACTACCTACCCCTAGTGAAACAGATGGGGACAGTGAGATACCCAATTTGGAACCTTCACTTGTGGAAAAACCTGTGAAAAACTCACTTCCATCATTGAAAAACAAAAAGAAGCTTAAAAAAGCAAAGTTATTAGCAGCAAATTCACAAACAGCACTACCTGGGAAAAAGAAAAAGTTTAAGCATAAAACACGGACAAAAGCTACACCAAGGCCAAAAACGCCAGTTCTAACTACTCCAGTAACAACCCTTTCAGAGCCTTTAAGTCCCAATCAATCAATCATAAAGGACAGAATAATTGTACAAAACAAATGTTCACCAGCACCCACAACATCTAAAACAAATGTGGAACTTAGTCCTGTGCAGGCAGTAAATTCAAATCTTGTGAGCACTTCAAGTACATCAATAGGACAAGTCACTTTTGAGCCAAATGCAAGAATAGAAGCTTTGGATATTAATCAAACGTGGAGTCCGGCTACAATACTAGAAGTGGATTATGAGGAGAATGAAGTGCTGGTGCATTTTGATTCACTTAGTAATAAGTACGATGAATGGATCGGAATTAATAGCTCATCGATACGCACGCCAATTATTGGGGGAGAATTGGAGGAAGCGGTGACACCAGCAGACTTGCAGGAACCTGCTGCAGATACAAGCATTCAGGAGGTGAAAGCAAGTTATAATGTTGGAGAGAGGTGTATGGCTTATTGGGGCGCAAAGAGGAAATTTCCCGCAACTGTAACTGAAATTATTGATCCTGGTAAGAAAACAATTTTCAAATTACCCATGTAAACAGCTTTTACAAAGTTGAAAATAGCGCGGGAATTTTCATGAATTCAGGTGTGAGCGATCCAACTAAAACTGATTGAATTTACCGTGAGTTTACATGAGTTTATTCGCTGACGTTATTGCTTCACACTTCGCTGCACTTTCATTTGCTCGGTAACTGCACTTTCTAATCTGAATTCCAAATACTTTTATTCTTGTACAGACTATAGTATTATAAATGCACTCACAGAGTTCTCTTCTTGTAGAAACTTATGTCGTCAAGTTTGACGACGGCTACATTCTTCAGATGCACGTCAGCAAAATGACCAAAGCTTCCCAGTGGTTGGATCCTGTCAAAAGTAGTAAGCAAGATCGGCGCAACAAGAAACGCAAGTTGAATGTGCAGTCCTTGTTTGCAAAACGGCATAAGTCAAAACCTGTGCAATTAGAAACGAGTGTAACTGATGATTGCTCATCAGCCGACGAGAGCGCAGTTACAAATGAAGGTGCTGGTTTCTTCGATAAGGACAAGATTTGGTATCCGACGTTTGAGAATGGCGTGCCAATTGGAATTGTTTCCTCACTTAAATCTAAAGCTGGTACTAGAATGTCGTACATTGTTCCTGACCCCAATCTGCCTCCAAACTGGGAGAAACATGTTGTTCAACGAGAAGGAGGAAAATTTTTCAGTGTTATTGTAACGTAAGAATGCGAATACTTGCTTATTGTCACTGGGTTTGTTTTGTTATTGCATGATTTTTGTGTACAGAGATGAGGATAAAAAACTGAGAAGTCCTTCAGATATTCAACGCTATATTCAAGAACACCCCCAATTTAAATTCCAAGATTATCGTCTAGATTTCAACGTAATTCCACGCAATTCGAGAGGATTGTATGCAGCCAAATCACGTGAACGTTCTGCCCCTCAAGACAGAAAGATTCTTGATGTCGTTGAACGTGAACATGAAAATACTCCACATCCATCATCAAAAAGCGATGCTCTTAAAATTGTACAAGTTGATGGTGTCTACACATGTCCTATCGATGGCTGTAGCAAAATATTCCGCCGTGAAAATTTAGTTCAAATGCACGTCAAGCATTACCACCCAGAATTTACAAAGTTCTTGGATTCTACGCCAAATGTCTTGGATTTGGTCTATCAAAGATTACATGGTGAAGAGTTTGAGCATACATTGTCCTCAAGAAGTTACGAACATCCAAAACGTGGATCGTTTACTCCCTTGGAGGAGCTTAGAGATCAACATGAGGTGGACTACGCCAAGGATTCAGAATTGAAGAAATTATTAAACAGTACTCCGGTAGATCCAAGTTCAACCGAAACATGTAGTCCAGGATCATCTTCTATTGGAACTGCAAATGATTACAAGTCTAGGAATGGAGTGGAGTCAGGTCTCGATTTAAAGGCTTTGGTGGTTACTACTAAGAGTGGACTAAAGACCATACCACCTGTTAAGAAGGAAATCAAGGAAGAGGTTGAAAGCAGAAAAAGAAAGGCTGAGGATGCTCTGGAGGACACTTGTGAGGTAGATGGTATAGAACAGGAGCAACAGCATTCAGTGCCGTTGCAGGCGCCACAGCCGGTGTTGGATCATATTATTGGAGAAGGTGATGTTTGCATTTTTGATTCTATGCCGTTATTCTCTGACCAGGATGCTCTATTTTGCAACTGTACGGTGAACTCGGCAAGATACAAGCAAATTATTATTTTACGTTGATTTATCATGATTAAATAAATGTGTGATTGTGAAATTTATAGATGGCAAAGTTATTAAGATAGAACACATGCGAAAAGAAGAGATAATTCACTGCACATGCGGGATTACTGAAGAAGATGGTCTCATGATTCAATGCGAGATTTGCATGTGCTGGCAGCATGCACACTGCAATAATATATATCTTAATTCACAAGTACCAGAGAAATATATATGTTTCATCTGTCAAAACCCACAAGGGCAACGCAGTAGCATGAAATATAAGCAGGATCAGGACTGGCTCAAGCATGGAAATCTTCCAACTGGTTCCTATCATTGTCGCGACAAAGATGCTTTGAATAAAAAGTTTGATGACTTAAGAACGTCGCATGATATCAGTGGAGGTCTCCTAGAACTCAAGGATTACATGCATACATTGAAGCAGAAGATTAAAATTGCCAAGTAAGTATCACTTTTATTTCAATATTAACTTAACTATCTAGTTCTTTTATTCCATTAGAATGAAAGATCATCCTAAATTGTATCTTTGGTCTAAACCTTGGGAAAAGACCGGACTTCCAGAGAAAAAGCCGAAAGAAGAAATAAAAGAGGAAACCGATTCTCCCGCCAAAGAAAATGAAATAAATGATATTGAAGATGAAAAGAAATGTGAACAGTCTAGTGCTCCGCAACCAGAAGCTCCAATTGAGACCGCTGATTGCCGTATTAATCTATTGGAGCATATTCTACATTGTCAGTCATTAATCAGTCTACGACTGGAAGCTTTTTCAAAAGAAATTGATGCTCTAGATGGAAGTACAGCCGTCGATGATTCAGGGGATGATCGAATGCGAATGACAACTAATATGTTAGTTAGAGATCTTGGCAAGCTGAAAGAATTATCACAACTAATTTAAGGCTTTTATTGAATTACTATATTTTATTGCAAACGATAATAAGTTATTATACCCTAAACGTAAGCCGAATCTACGAAGTTTTATGGTATACTGTATAAAGTTGTCGATTAGATATCGATGTCATCTTTGAAGATTTTCCGCATGCGCCCCAAGCGTCTCACCTCGTTGCTAACGGTAGTATCGGGTTTTTCGCAAATATAGTGATAGCGAACTGAGCAGTCTGTCCCTCGATATGTGTAAGATCGGAGCTGAGGTTCGTAGGTCAAACGTAAGCAACGGCCATCGCCGGCGATAAGGGTTGTTGGTTTTTGGTTCTTGTCAGTGGCAGCTACTGGCCGTGCGCTTCCGCTCCAGATCCAGAGAAGGCCAGGATTTAAGCCGCTTGTCCAGAAATCTTTGCCTAGAATTGATTTTCTTATGAATATTAACTCTTGATTTACAACTTGTGCTGTGTTTTTAAATGATAGCTACCCCGGAGTTGCGAATTACTCTGTATGAATGTAATAATGTCCTGGTTTTCTTCAATGGATTCAAGTTCAACCAGCGTTGCTCCCATCCGCTGGCAGTATTTGCTTGCTGCCTTCCAATCCAACTCTCGGCCAGCATTGCTCCCAAAGAAGTAACACTGATGGTTCACTCGTGTAAAATTGTCGGCGCATGGCACTGCATAAATATATTTTTTCATTTACACATTTTAAACTTGTCGTAATGTTACCTTCATCAATTCTGTTTCCAGCCATCATGTAGTAGAGCATTTCTTCAACACGTCGTAAGCGCTTTTCCATGAAATCAGCCCGGTAGACAAGTTTTTCGATTGCTCCAAGTAAATATAAGTCTGTTTCAGTGACTTGTCTAGTTGGTGGCTTTTTGTTAACTGATATATTTCCATTATTGACTATCTTAGGTGGAGTATTGGGTTTTGGCTTGCCATTAAGAGAAGTACTCAGAGATATTTTGGGTTCCTTGTCATCGGACGCAATGTCTTTCTTTTTAGTGATTATAGTTTCTGGTCTCTCTAATGGAATTTCAATTAGTTTATCTATTCGTTGGACTGATAGTTCCATTGGTGAGTAAAATTGCATGACACGCTTCTCGCTAGGATACAGAAAATGCACATTATGTACATATGTGTGAATCATCGATGTACATGAATTTATTATTGAGCACTCGTATTTGCAATGATTTGCATGACAACAATCAAAAGCAGAAAGTTAACTTCACTTTCAACGCCTTAACGCAGAATCATGTCAAAGAAAGTTGTGTTTTCCAAGACAACGTATCATTTTACTGACACAGTTAATTTATTAAATCAACACCATTAAAATTTCTAATAATATTTTAACAGTTACATACCGGTGATTCGATAATGTCCATTCTTCTAACATTGGTCCCCAAATTCCTTCAATCCAATAGGCCGAATTATTTTCAATTGCAGATTTAGTTTCATTGATTGAATTAATTCCTTGGCATTCTGTATTCATTGTCATAATAATAGCAAAAGTAATTCCCAAAAAAATTTCAGTTTTCATCTTGATTCTGTTGATAGATGCTTTTCACTCAAAATTTATCGAACAAACTTCTTCGACTGTTCAGCCGGTACTAAATAACAAATGCCTGGACATCGCGTGTGGATATCCTCAAACTCTTTCAAGACCAGCCACACTCTTCTTTAAATTGTATGCAGTATTTGTACCGGTAATCGGACGACCCAAAGAGAGAGTGGCTTCATGGAAATCGAATGTTCTGACCTTGTTGACATATATTTTATTTGCTTTTACCTAGGCACGGCGGATATACATTGAAAAGCTATATAAAAATGAAACAAATTGAAAAAATTGCATTAGATGTGATTATTGTGATTTAATTGGAAAATACGTGGGTAATTGCCGGCAAATAACCTGGTTTTATATTATGAGACAATTGAAACAACGCCTGAAAGTAAATGTGCAGTGAAATTAACAGCACTATATTACAATAAACATTTTATCGGAAGGGATAAATACACATCTAACCAGTAATCCCTTAATCTTCTGGCTAGACACATCTTCGAAGTATAAGAACATTTATGTTTAATTCGTTACGCACTTTCCTAAGAAATTTGAATACAATATACGATGAAACGTACCTTATAAAATCTCCAATTTTGAATTCTTAGCACTCAATTCTTAGCACTGCTTTCTGTTGGTAGGGCCCCGAGAAAGCTTTAAAAGGAACTAACTTTCATCAGGTAGGTTTTCCCCACAATCACTATTGTTACTTTTACCTGGTTTACCTGAACTCGAGAATGTACATTGATTGTTGCTACGACTTACAGATGTCGCAACTAGTTTAACAATAACAATTTCAATTGTTAGTAACAAAAGCAATGCTGAAGACCTAGTTAAATATCATTGGCATAAATTTATGTTGCCTATGTTCAAGTTACAAAACAATTTTACATCTTAAATCTTCATTTGATTGGGAGATGCCGTAAATATCATATAATAATTATTGCTATATTGGAGTTGATTTACATTCGTTTATTTAAGAGTACATATATTACTTATTTTATCGATGTGCTAACTTTTTATTGGTGTGTGATTTTGTTAAGAGGTGGATATTTTAAAGGCAAGAGTAACTTGCAAAAGATGTTTGTTCGGTGAGTGTCAACTGTCATACAGTTTCCAGGATTCATTGCCATTAGACTGCGGTGCTTTGTGGTGTCCGCGCTGGAGGCGAGAAGGTCGCGGACTTATCGCGCGAATTTGTGAATTTCGCGAAAGCGCAGACCATCTAAATGCAAGTAAATTACAATTTCTATTGGGCATAAACATATTAACAAAAAGTGCATGCAAGCATAACATAATTGAATCTTTATGATTGATCTCTGCCAACTTAATTATTAAAAGTATTATTAGCAAACGTGATGAAACACGAAAATTATTGCGTCGGCAAAAATAATTGCGCAAGCAAAATTGAATTAGTAACCGGTTATATCACATGCTGCTGCCTTCGCTGTCTGCGCCTTCTGACCATGCGTCTGTCTTTTGCCGCCGCTACCGCCCCCGATTCGTTGTGCGCGGAACGCGCAAGTATAGGAAGCCGGCGCCCTGCAGTAAATAGCAAATGCCTGCCATACCACACGTCCCAAACCATATTTAGCTTGTTAGCGACGCGTTTCTAATCAATACTATTTAAAATCATGCGCTAAGAATTACTTACAATGAAGTTTATTGAACTTCAAGGTAATTGTTAAATTGCTTTGCTTGTTCTGTTGCGCGTAGAACTCCGGAAATCATATGAATGCATGGATTTCAAACTTTATACTGCAGAAGGCGGAATATAGAAGCAAGTTGTATAATATCCCTGTAAATAGTACGTGTGGCATATTACATTTGTGTGGGTGTAATGTTCGCCCTCGTAACGAGTTGAGACCGAGAAGGGCGTACTGAATTTAGTCAAACGCACCGCCACGAGTGGGAAAACATTTTCTTCATCAACAACTCGCGTTGAGTCATTCCGTGTATTGAAAATAATTGACTCACCCAAAGTACGAATAACATTTCGCGAGACGCACCACTGATTGTATCTCTTCAACACACCTTGACGCTAACGTTGTGCAGTTCGGCGAGAAAAAACGGCACCGAACTTCAAGCCGCGTGCTGCATCTCGACTTCCAGTATTTGCGAACGTAATCGCACTCGCCCACGGTGTGTGGACCGAGCAAACCGAAATCCAGCGGTTGTTACGGTGTCGTCATCCATCGCGTGTTCGGCGTGTCGCGTCCGTAACTTGGTTAAAAGGTGTTGTTCCGGCCGCCAGCGCGCCAGTCGCCCAGTCAGGTCTCGGTGTTCGTGGTGCGTGCAGAAGGAGCCCCGTGCATGTCATAGACCATCGGTGCCCCCCTCGCGTGTTTGCATTCTGTGCCACATTTTTGCCGGCTGGAGAATCGCGCGCATCGTCAACACATAATACCAACTAGAGAGCGGTGCTGCGCATTTTCAAGTTCCAGCAGAATACGCCTAACATTAACCAGCAGCATGCAGTACACGCAGGTGACGATGCCCAACTATTCCTACATCTTCAACTTCGAATCGGAGTTCAAACATCAGAACACACGCACATGGATGGAATCCAATTGGACTCTGGCGTTTTACTATGTGGGTTTGTACATGGTGCTCATCTTCGGCGGGCAGCACTTTATGCAAAGCCGTCCACGCTTTGAACTCCGTGGAGTTTTGTCTTGTTGGAATACAGCCTTGGCATGCTTCAGTTTGATGGGTGCAATGCGAACGGTACCTGAATTCATCACAACCATTACTCATCATGGACTCTACCACTCGGTCTGCATCCCTTCATTCATCGAACAGGATAAAGTGTCTGGATTTTGGACGTGGATGTTTGTCCTTAGCAAGTTGCCTGAATTGGGAGACACTCTTTTCATCGTGTTGCGTAAACAGCCGTTGATTTTCCTTCACTGGTATCATCACATCACAGTCTTATTGTACTCTTGGTTCAGCTACACCGAGTATACAGCAAGCGCACGTTGGTTCATTGTGATGAATTACTGTGTGCATTCAGTGATGTACTCTTACTATGCTCTTCGTGCGATGGGATACAGCCCGTCAAGGCAATTCGCAATGCTAATTACCTCGCTGCAACTTCTGCAGATGATTGTTGGATGTTGGGTGAACCTCTGGGCTCGGCAACTCCTGCAATCCGGCGCTGAATGCCACGTGTCAGACATCAACGTGAAGCTCTCCATCGCCATGTACTTCAGCTACTTTGTGCTCTTCGCGCGCTTCTTCTATAAGGCGTACTTCTCTGGAGACAGAAGGAAGAAGGCTAAGAACGCGCCGGTGTCTGCTGATTACCCGCTGCTCAAGTCGAAGGCGCAATAAGCACCTGTACGCCGACTACCATTCGAGGCATTGCATTTATTATCAATCAATTGTAATCATTTTGTGATTATGATGCATTTCGTTCGCTTATTGTGCGACGAGTTGCTGAATCGAATATCGGGTGGTAACGACCAGCCAGTGTGGCGAGCGCTAATTTATTATTTATAAGTTAGGAGTAATATACTTTAGGTGCGGATGATACAAGAAACATTTCGGATGGGTGATGGAGAGTTACCGTTTTGCGAACGCCTGCAACTAGAGCGTTCGTAATGATGTCTTAGGAGTTAGTAAGCGTAATCCGAAATATCATTAATGCTACAAAAAACAACCAAACTAGATTAGCTACGAGACACGAAACGAACAGACACATGGATGCTTCGGAATTCATCGTCGGAAGCGAAATTAGCATGCTCGCGCCAAATTGAAAGTCATTGCAACAATGAATTAAACATGTAGGTTACAAGTGAAATGTGTGGCAGCTATGGGAAAAGCGCAGCAGCGGACGAAGTTCTAAACATCAGTCTGCGACTATTTCAGTCACTGAATCAGTATGTAAAGTAACAGTCTTGACGGATTTGAACTTCAACTTGAAACTGAAACGCCGAGAAGCTCAACAATCAGAAAAGGGGAAATTTTCCAGAGTTGAGTACAGAGTTGCGTTAGAACATTTAGCAGAACTAGCGCATCGTAAGAAAATAGCTTTGGTTGAAGTGATGGTAAAACATTGCAAAATTAACAAACAACATAATTATTACTAGTGACTGATAGGTAAACTTTATAATACATATGTGTTGTCTGCTTGTTTGTGTGAAAGAGAAGTAACTACATTTTTCAATGCCACGACTACTTGTCAAATGTACAATTTGAAGAAAATTACAATTTGACTCGCAGCAACTTGCATTCGTGTAGGAAATCATTCCGAGTCAACAAATGTATCTGTCAAACAGATAGCGTACTAGATATGTAAGACACATGATGGTTTTGAGTTCTGTGTGCATTTTCTGCATGCTTTGACAATTATGTTTGCAAACACATCAAAGGATGATGTCACCGGAGTTATTGCAATTTCTAGAAACACTGGATGTTACTAACTGTACCCCTTTGGAAAATTAGGGGATTATAATATTGTGATGTTTTAATTTAATATAACGTTTAACTGATAAGTTTGCTTTGCTCAATTTCTCTTCTACTTATCATTTCCGTGGCTATTGCTGTTTTATCACCTTTCCAGTTTTCTACAGTTTAATTCCGATGTTTGAAAGTGTGCGCGAATATTCCGCTCGCACTCATTGCAATAATTCAATTGAAAGTGTATGCATCTCTTGCATTTGCTCCGCAGATATTTACAACCTAGTTTCGTTGTGATTGAAGTCACTGAGCGGCTGGTGCTGTTGAAATGTGGAAATAATATTAGCTGGTGCATGTGCCATTTGATCACGTAGATCATGTTGATCATGGCCTTTGTAATCATTTATTTCAATGAAGCGAATAACAACGCTCAATTAAGGGTGAAGCCCGCGATAGAAGGCAATTGTTATGCCCCTTAAATCATCGACATGTCAACGTGTAACTATGAAGAGCTGTCGTAACATGATGTAAACACCAAACTTTGCCAGTTGTTGCAACATTGTTGCTACGATGTTGCAGAGCATTTGGCGAATTTGTGATGCAATGGATGCGCAATTATTTACAGTAAACACATGAAAATATTGTGTACAATTATGATGAACATTACCATAATTAACCTCAATTAATGTCCATGACGTTTCATGTCTTAAAAACTCTTTAGTATTGAATTTAATTAATTCCTATGCAGTTGAAATGGTTTTGCACTCAAAATGTCAATGGATATTATTCACAACACTTTTAGAACACATTCATCATGCTTTAGATTTATTCCTTTAATTCATCACTAATTACACACTATAAATCAATAATCACCAAAGGGAATGCATTACTTCGATTGTAAATGCAAATTGACATGCCTACTATGAAATAAGCAGATGTACTTCTTTTTGCCTAAGTTTACTTTGAGAAATTGAAGCATTTGCATAAATTTTCCTATCAGAATATAAACAAATTGTAGTTGTTACGCAATAAAAACCAATAGAACTGAACAGTAAAAGTTAAGTACATAGATGAATTATTTATTTGCACAGGTGAATCATTGTGTTGAACGGCTGAAATATGTGGATACTTAGAACTTGTTACATACAGTACAATATTTTATCTATTTATACCTCAACGACGCGAGGAGTTAAATTGCATACATCAAAAAAACTGAAAAAACAAGCAGAGTAAGCATAGATAACATCATTATCAACCCTCTCATTTGTTTTTCTTCTTAGCACTGGCATTTTGGAGGAAATTTCACGATATACCCATTGCAACATCATTGTAAATTAAGCCAGAACTGCTCAACTTTGAACACATGCGTCACATCTATTAATTCTCCTGCCCACACAATTTTAATCACCACTCTAGAGATTTGAATGAATCGATCTCAACACTATTTGCCAATCGTTAGTAATTTACTCAGTGCCATAATAAATTCATGTAGTACACTCCATTAGAGTCAATCGATCTAAAAGCTCGCGTGCAAAAAAAGACTAATCACGTATTCTATTATTCCAAGTATGGCTCAAGGTAAGCAAAAATATCGTCGGAATTAAAACAGTTCAGGAAGGTGTGACATCACTTGACGGGTTATTGTATCGAATATGTACAAATATATTGAACAATGTGAGCATTGATCAACAGAAACAATAACAACGAATATGAATATGAATATGCAGAACGATCTGCATCTCTTTTGCATACAATAATTCATGTCATCCGGTTTAATGAAGTCGAAAAGCAATGTAGTTTTGTTACAAAGTTTTGTTGTATTTTGTTGTGCAAGTCAAGAGAGGAATAACCAAAAATAGGCTGAATTTATTTACGTGGATTTCCGTGGATTAAAGTTAGATAGGAAAATCAGGGCAACTGTGGTTAACAATAAATTTGAAAAATTTCCATGCAAGGAATTTGTATAATGCCAACAAATTTATATCGCCCAGATCTGCTTGCATATTAATAAATGTACAATTTACAGTATAATGTACAGTTTGAATATTCAGAATACCAAAATATTTTTCTTTGACAAGTGCACGAAATTTTATGACAGCATGAGAGAGGTATCCATAATTCATGATGACTTATCAAATATCATTGTCATTAATTACTCAAGTGGCCTGTCATGTCATAAGAGCATCATTTAAATAATTTCATCACCATATTTGTTTTTATTTATTTGTTTTATGTTTGGCGTCAAAAAACCTGTTAAATTAGAATCGTAGAATCAGGAGATTGTGTCATTGACCAGTTACATTCGTCCGTGTTTTGCATTAAGAAAATACCTTCATGTACGCTTGATTCGTCCAGTATTTGCAAAGATCGAATAACCTGTCATAGAATGAGTATATTAACTTGCTTTTCATCTACAAATTCTAGCAGAGTTAACGCCCGTTTGAGTGTTTATTGCATTTAAACAGATGATGGTGCCAGGGTTTTACCAGTTTTGCGTAATAACCTTCGATACCAAAGATATCAGCAACGAAAAGCACTCAAACAATTCACAAGTGGAAAATTACTAGAATTGTTATTGCAGTCAATTTCCATTATTATCCGTTATAATTCCGCGTTATTATTACATTACGAAATCATTGCAACTGGGTAGTAATTGGGCATAATAATAATAATAATAATACTTCCATGGAGAATTATGTAGAAAAAAAAAATAAAAATACCTTATTGTTTTTTATATAAAAATTTTGGTCTTTTCATTATTTCTTTAATCCATTAGAAATGTAATTAAATTAATAAGTCAGAAGTCAAACGCGTCATATGTAGTTTACTCAACTCCCACGTGTGTCGTTTTACTTTAAATATTGTCTCAATGCAGGTTTTATGGCTTAAAAGATAACGTTTAATTGTGAAATAAAAATCCAACAGGAAAACGCGAAATAAAGCTAATATTAACTATATTATAACGCTAAAAATACTTACACAAATGTGATATTCGTGATAAATCTTCAACATTTTGTTTTCATCTAATTTGTTTCGTCAGCAGCTACACGTTTTTAAAATAACATTGCAGTTTTTATTTTAATATTAATTTTTGATCGCTTCAATGTTTCACTTAATCTCCTGAAGAAAATAAACAAATGCACCAAAAGCATCACCGAAGGTAGTTTGAAAAATAAACTAAAACATAACCAAACAAAAAATCTTTTTACGTCACTGCGTCACTACTTTACTCGTTTCATTTAGTGGAATGCGTACAATTAACTAAGTTTTGTGTGAAATAAGTGAAAAATCAAGTATTCTTAAACATGAATTGAGCAACACTTTTTAATTGCATTCAAATAAGTTTTATCTACACTAAAACTTGCTTTTGAAATATTAACAATTTAGCAAGTGCCAAAGTAAACCTATCTAAACACAATAAATTTCAGAGATTTCGTAACCAAAATTTATGAAACGAATATTAGTTTTTAAATCAAGTTTAATATACTAGTTTTATACTGATTAAATGTCTAGAAAGCGGAACAAGTTGTTTATGCAAGTGAAACTTTATATATTTTAGGTTTATCTATGTAAGTTCCGACTTGAACTAACTATAACAAAACTAGTTGCATATCTATAAATCAAGTCTACTTTCCATCCAAACCATCATTCAGAATTATAACATTATCATAACTTTTATCTTTTCCAGCAATCACTTCAATTTTCTTTAAGTCCTCTACAATCCTCACTTGAGCCCCCCTTTTAAGCCACGGCAGCAAAATCATGCAACAATAAAGTGCACGTCAGGTTTCTTTTCGGTTTGCTGGTGAAAACAAAAACCATGTTTTTTTACTGATTAAACTATTCAAAACATTGAATGTATTTGATGTGCTCAAACAAGTAGAAGTCAGGAATATAATCACATCTTAATCCTCTCAGGGCATCAACAAAAATTCTCCTGTGAATACAGAGATAAAAAAGTGCGATTCTTATTGCGCAATTTGGTAAATATTAGGCAGGACTTTCTTTTCGATGGCATTCGCTGCTCCATACGTGCCGTTCGCGGAGTGCGGAATATCCGGAATAAATTAAATCGCAGCGAGAAATGAGCAATGCGTTCATTCCAACCGCATTTGTTATCCAAGTGAGCGTCGAAACTTCCGAGAGAAACACGGCACTTTCTAAAATTATATGAACCATAAAAACACGTGGCCGAAAACTGAAAACAAACAATCCAGCGTTCGCAGAGCGAAATCACATAAAGAACGGAAAATCAATTAAATGATTAGCTTTGCATTGCGTACACGAAATTGATGACGAGCAAAGAGGAAAACAACTGAAAGACGCTTAATTAAATGTTACATAACCACAATTAATGAAAATTAAATTACTTAAATACAATTTGAGTTATTGCAAATATAACAGCATAAACAACGAGTAACAAAGACGTTTATTACCGAGTCACATGGATACCACTGCTTTATTGTTGCAAGTTTATTTAGAAGTGCGTTCCAAATTGAGAAGAATATCTGTCAGCCAATGTCACATCCAGTGTGAACAACTGGTAAAACTCTGCCTTATAAATATATTCATAACATTTAACAAAATGTTTTCCTCATATTTAAACTTGTACTCTTGCTCTAACTTCTGCATCTCCTAACGAAATTGAATAAGGTGAATAACAACGCTATAAAGATTTATCAGTGTTAACGTTCAACATTCCCTGACCAGCTTTGCATTAAACCTAAAAACATAACCTACATCCAGCTAACTAAAAATAGTTGTACTAAAAATATACATCATATTTATATCCCTTTGATTCATTGATTCCATCACTTGTTTGCAAAACAAAGAAACATTAAATTCAACACTAATTCAACAAGTCTAATCTGAATGCAGAACATTAAAGGCATCTCCTTGTGGCAAGCAGACCAATTACCTATCCCATAAATTGACTTCTTTCATCTTCGTCTGGAAGAATTTCTGCAGATTGATGGCACATTTATAGTAATAAGTTTCAGGGAGATTGTAGGTGGTACAGTTGGTGAAGATCCGCATCATATCAGCGACAAAAAGACGACGTGAAACGTAATAACGTGCTTTTAATCTTTCAGACATTGTCTTCAAGTCTAAAAAAAACATATCTTTTACGAGGTGGAAAATTATTGACGACTTTCTTACCCATTGGATATTTAATTAAATCATAATAATCAGTTACTTGTGATTTATTCACAGGTGCTTTGAAAGGCAACGCATTCACGTTATTCTTCACTGCATTTAACACAGTTTTTAAGGTCGCAGTGAGTTGCTCAAAATCATCGTACTCTCCGAACTCTTTATTCTGTGCGCCCCTCGTTGATCTGATAGGAGCTTTCCAACCAGTCTCTTGAATGCCAGGAATAGACTCGATGGGAATACTTCCAACACCTTCTTTGAAATAATTCAAGCCTGGATAGATTTTCGTAACCATACACTGCTTCTTATAAATTAGCTGCTTGATAATGTCCTTTTGCTTCCTAACAACGGACGTAACCTGAGTGTAAATAATCTTCGGATTAAGCTCGCAATGCATAAGTGTTGCATCCTCATAATCTTTAATATATCCCTGATATATCCACTTTTGCAGTTTAATATCTTTGGAAAAACCTTGCTTCTCGAAATATCCCAACGCGTGTTTGTCCGCATATGTCAAAAAATGATGGATACTATTTCTAATGTGATAGTCTTTCAAATGGTTCATCAAGTGTGTACCATAGCCCTTGACTTGCTCTGGAGATGTGACTGCACAGAAGACAATTTCAGTGAATCCTTGTGAACGAAACATGCGGAAAGTAATTCCACCAATCGGCTGTTTTGCTTTGATAAGCGCAAGTGTACGGTGCTTGGGATCAAATATATATTGAGTAATGTATTCTTTGGGCATGAAGGGAAGTTGCTGGGAGATGACATTCTGAAGACCAATCAGCCAAAGCATTGTTTGTTTGGACACAGGCTCTGTAAGGCTATTTCCAACAATGTGAAATTCGATTATTTTGTTCTTTTCTTGGAGCTTAGCTTCTTCATCACGAGCTTTTGACTCCTCCGCAAAAATCTACAACAAAAGGAATAAACCCGTATCGAATTTGGAGCAAATGATGAATGACCTACATCAGGTCCAACCATAAACTTGGGATCTGATATTGTCTGAATAATTTCTGCTAGCGTCTCCGTTGGAATGTCATCTTCTTCTTCCGCGATTTTCCGTCGTTTCTCACGATGCGCTGAACTGGATGGGGATACAAGATTTGATGTTGCTTCCTTTTTTGCTTCATGTTCAGATGCACGTTTTGCAGCAGCGGCCGATTCTAAAACATTTAAATGTCAGTTTGAACCCTTTTTTAAACCATACAGACAAAAAAAGTTAAACGAACTTCGCAATCGATTATTCTCAATCAAAGCTTGAAGATGTACTGATGGTGGTGGTTTAAAGTCGGGATCCCACACCGATGATGTCTCCGCGTAAACTTCCTTCTCCAAAGTGTTTAAAAACATCGGGAAATGCATCAGAATCAGTTGCCGTCGTTCGGGATTTATGCGGTCTCGTTCTTGTTGAAACTGGTCCATAATCTGCTTCGGTACGTGTTTAAACACCGCACGTAGCATTGTCTTGCCAAACACAACACTGGTATCAAAGTGTCGCAAAGAATCACAGAAAGCAGGCACATGACAAAATACAAACCACCGTGTATAATTAATTTTATAAACTTTATCCTCTTCAACATTACTGTAAGCTTTCTGTTTTTCTGGGGAAGGCAACTCCCAGGTATTAATACAGTGCAGAAATATCATTGCAATCTCATGCATTGTATTCCATTCCTGCTGGGTCATATGAGCAAACTTGGACATCACCAAATTGGTAATAGCCTTGTGAATGGAAGGCTTCTCAAATGGTGGCTGCCCCAATGGTCCTTCTATCACAGGTGTGCCTAATGTTAAAATACAATTTCTCAACAACTAAAACAAATTGTGTCAAATTGCCACATAAAATATATGGAAACACTTATAATTTATACTCACATTAATTAAATAACTATAAACTTTAGATGTATCAGATAAATGCACTTCATTCATAGCTGTATATAAATTCTCCACATCAACAATCATGTGTAACAACCTGTTTAATTCTTGTTCACTTTTGGTTCGCAAATGCTGCACATGCATCTCCATTGAATGTTCACACTTGCATGGATCACTAAACTGTACAGTAGCAATAGTGACTGAAGGATCTGTCTTTTTCCAGCCAGTGCAAGTACATTGTTCTGTCTATAAGCAACAAATGAACAGTACATTGAAGTCCCACAATTTTCAAATTGATTACTAAAATATGCTTTGCAAATACATGACAACTTACCTGGCACTTGGAATAAATAGACAGTCTCTGCAGTTTCTTTATATAGGGGTATGCAAGCACAGTTTGCTTCATATTCCGAATTGTTTGTAAGTTGGATTGGCGCGTAGCCGTTTCAGGCTTTTGTGTTGTTGTTGATGGTGTCCTCTGCATACTTTGCACTGCTTGCTGCTGTGCCTGCACTTGAATTGGGGTTGAAGGCGTTTCATGCATTATTTCACTACCAGTCTCGTTTGATATAGAAGGTTCGGACATTCTTGCAATTTAACTAAATGCTTTTGTTCGTTAAAATTAGTTGAAATCTTGTGTCCGGACGGTTTTTATCGTTCCTGTTATGTTTGGCTTGTGTCCGTTGTATTCTGTGAGGTTGTGTTTATCTGCCATAAAACGAAAAGATAGATGGCGACATAAATGACATTTTAAATTACTTTGTACACATTTATTTCACTGAGATCTGTTATATCAAAGTAAAAAAACAACCTTAAAGCTCTTTTCTTTAATTGAAATTAAATTTAAAAAAACATGAAATTACCATTTGTGGTATGTAAACTATGTTTTGCTTAATTCAATCCACATTAAAGTGTAATCATTGTCCTTTTCAGTTAGAATACAAGCCAATACAGTATGATAACAACGAGGCAACACGCATTATCTTCTCGAAGAATACTTATAGCGACAAAGTAAAAACGCGAGATTGGCAGCACAGAAATCCTCCTGAACCACGTAATCCTGAAGAGAATCTTGGACCGTTGACCGCAGTAGAAAATCAAATTCCACCTTCTGAGTGCATTTGTGATCATTTCAAAACTACTTATCAAATCTGGACGGATCAACTTCACTTGAAGAACCAATGGACAAATCCATACCCACATAGACAGATTTTTAATTATTACGGATACAGGTTTGTTTTTGTTCTATCAACTTTTTTCACTTGGTTGCATTGTCGCAATTCCAGGGACGAGAAAATTAATCCAAAAGACTTCGATTCGAGGAATGATTTTCCAATGATTATGAAGAATGACTATAACGTCGTTCCTCAGTATATAACAACCATGCATTCTAGTTATGCGTCTCCTTTGGGGATTATGATGCAGAGGGTAATACAGTTAATTAGTTGCTACATATGTTTAAGCTGGTCATTTCAGTTGAGATCGCCAGAAGAACGATATTTACTTCATCGTCGAATGAAAGGCATTGAAGACCCTACGGTGAACACCAAATTCCGTGATGATCGTATGGAGGAAGTGAATAAGGCACTGCGCTGTGCACGTAAAGGAATGGGAATATCCTACAACCCAATGACTGGGTCTATGACTGATGGTTCCATTCCTAAAATGTTATCATTCAAAGAATGTCACATGGTGCCCAAAAAATCCAAGTAAAATCATTGACTTACAACAACGCATAGAAATACAAATGTTTCGTATAATTAAAGTCATCAGAATTAAAGCCATAAATACAATCATAACAAACCATACAAACGATAAGAAATCAGTAGAAACTCAGCTTTGAGAGATCCAAGTAAATAATTTACAAATAATCAATAATTTCCTTGAATAACTGTTGAGCTTAATTTTACAATTTTACGTTTCAGTAGCGATCGTTTTACCTAAACATTATTTTATTAGATACGTAATTTTTGCATTCATCCGAAAGAGCTACTGATTCTTTACACAATTTTACATAGACTAAACTTTTAATTTTTATCCCGAAAAGTTCCTAGTAGCAGCATTATAGATTCCCACATCTAAGACGACTATCATAATCAAGAATGAAAGAATTAAACAAAACACTAAAGAAACACATTGACCAACTTAACGCCTAACCAAAGAACAAGTCCTAAAACGTAATAAATAATAATCCATAAAGTAATAATAATAGCTTGTTATAACAGTTAAAAATGAAAGAATTGCAATGTTTTTCATTGTTAAGTTTCGGTAACAAATCTGCCTGCGTGCACTGCTGTGTGACGAACACAAACAAGAAGTATTTTTCAACAAACAACCTTTGTATCTATAATATCAACAATAAATAACTTCTTTGTTTGTGCCTCTCTCCGATGCCGCTCCATTGGCATTGCAATATATTGCGCCTGTATTTTCTATCAGTATATTTCAGCTATTTGAGTATACGTTACTGCAAAATCTGCTTTGAAATGTATAAAATATTCGTGTTTCGTGCGTTTGTTCTCAACTTATTCCTGTTGTATTACACCTATATATTTGTATCTTGTGAAAAGGCAATCGGTATAACATCAAAAATAAATACTTCAAAAACCGAAAGAGTCGCTAGTACAAAAATGTTTGATGGTTTTTTCCAAGTCGCAACTGGGGATACAACGATTTCCCTAATAACAATAACCAGTTGGACTTGAAGCTTGGCCCAACGCGGCCACATTGCTGCGTATTAATTAATCGTAATACAGCCGTATTACGGCCACTTGCATTATTGAACTGTGAGCAAGCGCATGATTAATATGCAATTAAATATGAAACCTCCCCACCCACCCACTTATTTGGTTTGCGCTTTTTTTGCGCACTGACATAGTTGTGCAAAATGCGCATAAATAACGACAAATGCCACTGCAATAATGCCTAATGAATGCTTGAAATTTTTGAGTTTTATCATTGTTTTTTAAGAAAATAGTTGAATCATGTCGCGCAAGCAGGATGCTCTTGATGTTACGACTTTCCCGCACGACTGATCTTTATCGTTTTATAGACATTTACATCACTATTCGATTCAATACACTAGTAAAATCCAAGATAAAAATATATCTGCAGCTATGTCGTCAGTTTAGTAATAGTAATTAAACTTTCATATGCATCTTTCATTAGAGACCACTCTTACACAGAGTTTCACCGTTCAGACATTCAACATAAAAACATGTTGTAAAGTGACGCTCGAAGAAGATTTAAGAGACTACGACTTCATTCTATGAATCCCAATATCTCTGCTAATCGTAACTATGCGTACTCTATGCATACGTATAATAAAATGCGCCGCATCTGCGTTGAATAATAATGTATAGTAAAAATATTCAGTCTATATTGCGTTTCATCATGTTTCCTTTTATATTCTCACCAATTATTCTTGTAATATCGAATTAATATGCGCGCACGTATATACTCCGATTAAACAATTCTCGTAACTTTGAAACAAAATGCTGGTAACCAACAACGGATAATAGAATCATAAAAACGAATGCCCTTGAAAACATTAACGGTCTCAAACAAAATAAATGTTGATCAACATTGCGCCGAAATGTCAAGTGTACAAAAGGTTGGGAAACTAGCGTATATACTTAAATGAATACAAAGACCGAAACGGTTACAATAGCCGAAAATTTTACACCGAAGTATCTGTATTTTGCGCTGCCAGAATCGGCATTAACACAAACCTACCATTATTGAAATATGCTACAAACTACTACGTATTTTTTGTTTTTTTTTTCTTTTAATTTTTATAATGCATTATTTGTATACATGCTTTGTATTACTTTTTGAATTTTTGTCCGTTACACACGATAATTGTATTTTATGCAAAGTAAGTAATTTGGGACTTTTATATAGTAATTCTGAAAGTTACATTTCGCGAAAATGAAATATTATGGTCACCATAGGCAACTGGGGTTTAAGCTCTTTTCATTTTGTCACTTTTTAACGTTTCAACGATTTCTTCTTTAAATTACGTTGCGCTCCCAGGAAGTTCGCTTCCCACAAATTAAACTTACATAAAAATCAATGGAAATACAACTTCGTACGTACTGCGCAATGATGTATTGCATAATAAAACCACGCGATTTTCGTGCATACTGTCTGTGTCTCTAATAATATCACAGACAAACAAACGCAATAAGCGCAACTTTGTAACAATTTTCATTACAAAGCAAAACGTTTTGATATTTATTACTGTTCGTGCAGGACTTAGTAATCAATTTGCAAAGTGTTTATCAATTAAAATCATCATTTTGTTGAATAGACTGCAATTTCTCTGCGTTATGCGGTAGTTCCTTCATATTTTGTAAACAAGGTGTAATCATAAGATGCGATTAGAGTGCGCGACTCAGGCATTTAATGGAAGCGCTTGCGCTTGTTGCGGAGCGCAGTTTTCGATTTACCAGGACGCTTGCGTTTGTTTTTACCGCCACCGCCGGAGTTCTGCCTCTTCTCGCCGAAGTCGGTGACTTCATCTCCAAGACTACCCAGAGTCGTAAGCTTACCACGCGCGTATTTCTCCTTCTTGTCCGCTGGCAAACGAGTGAGGTACTCTTCTTCATACCTTTGGCGTTCTTGGGCTGCTTTTGAGATCTTCTGCTGCGCACGTGAACCTTGGGTTATTTCCATGGGTGTGTCGAGGTATTCATCACGCAACTCGTCCATGAGTGCTGATGAAATAGCTGCCTTTTTGGTTTTGTCTTGCATACGTTTGGCACGTTCTTGTGCAGTTTCATCACCTAAAAAGATGTTGTAGAAAATGCTATTACCATTACAAAAACAAAATTAAATATACCTGTATAATGAACAGCTGATAGTTTAGGAGGCACATATACACCAGAATTTTTTCCAGTTTTAGTATCATCTTCACTCTCTTCTTCAGATTCTTCCTCTTCACTATTCTCCACCATGTTGTCAGGATTTGCCTTGAACATACTTGGATCATTTGTTCCACCTACAGCAGTCTTCACTAACTTATCAATCTGGTACTTTAACTTGTGATCAATGGGCCGAATTTTCTCCAGCACCGTTCTAATCTCAACCAAGCGATCAATGCATGGATCTCCTTCAATACTCTCTCCTGAGCACTTCCTCAACACCACAAATGTCAAATTTATAAGATAACTGAGCAACATGTTGTACTTCATCTCTAGGAAGCTGAGTCCTTGATCAGTGCTGATTTCACCCTTTCGCACCTTCACAAGCATATTATCTACAAGGCCAGCAACGTGCTGGGCGCTCACGTTCATCTCGCTGAGCAACACGAGCGCTTGTGGCAAATCTTGGTGCCCCATTTCAATGTCTGGCGCCTAAAATAATTGCAACAAAGCATGTGAAAGTGATATTTTCTTATAAAATCACGTTGTATGCTATGCGCACTTTAAACACTATCACAAAACATTGAAAATTAACGTGATTTTATATTGTTTACAAGTGTTGAGGTTATTTATAGAACTTTGGGAAAAAGTCGACCGTCACAACCGACGCGGTGAGATTGATTTGCATAAAAATCTGTTCGCCATCTTTCCTCCCCTTGTGTGCACCTAGGGAGAGCTGCGCGAAAAAATGCGAGTTTTTCTAGATGATGCGGCGTGTGTTTGGCGACACGAGGTTTCGCTAAGGTTATAAACTGAAGCCTACTCACTTGTACCATGGTCGCGAGGTCGTTTTCTTGAGTTACGAAGACATTTTATCACCACTTTAAGTTGTTCAATGTTGTCCGGGCAATCACGGCACGTGCAGCACTTTTTGATTGTAAGGCCTTTTTTCATTCTCTTCCCGAGTTGTGTGCGCTTCTCGCTTCTTGTAAAGGCACGCGTGTCCTGCATCCTCGTCGCACAAACGCGCACCGCACTCGTTCGTATGCCAATCGGAAAAATTCGTGCATTGATATGACGCATGATTATGTGAAAAAATTCCATAATGGCGGCGCATTTGAATTAATATTATGTCAGCATTATACCACGATAAGAATATTTTATTCTAAGAAATGATAAGAGTATAAATAGCGATAAATTGTGTTGTATTTATCTACACATTCACAGTGCCCATTTGGGATTGGTATTTTTCTAATTCATCGCAATAAAATAATTGACGCGTTCATTTTGTAATTTGATACTGTTTTTCTACAATAGGCATGTTTTGCGCCTATAGTGCAAACATGAGAGTTGAAATGCATTTGTTATTATCAAATTTATGAGCATCAGCAAAAAAACATGAATTAATTTCCTGTTTGTTTACTTTTTGCTGCGCCTCTAGCGGTGGCCCCTTCACACTAGAGCTAATCTAATCTTCCTTTGCTGCCTTCGCCGCCTTCATGCTGCATTACCGCACAGTTTTGTTCAGTGCTGCGCGCCGTGAGCACGCATTTTGGAGTAGTGATTAAAGCAAATTTATATGCAAGTGCTCGATGCACTGAGTTGCCTTGCGCGTATCGCGCACACAGCCCATGACAGCCACAACAGCGAACAGCATACACCACTTCAGTGCTACTTTAGTCAACCAGAGTAAAAATAAATGACTGCATCGTGTGACGTATTGTGAGCTCCCAGCAGTTGTTTCCCAATCGGCGGCGAGTAATCATCGGCCCAAAGTGTCGTGAGTTGTTCAGATTTCACGCAAAGATATACCGTGTTGGCGTGCGAGGTGGTGTGCAGGCTGCTGGTTTCAATGTTGGCAAAGATGTGGCCCGCTGCTGAGCCCCCGGCCCTGCTGCTGAGCAACCTTTTCGTGCAGATTTTCAGTGCGAAACGGAAAAATTACGCATGGACTATTTCCACATACACCGCCAACCTATGACATAACTTACACCGCTTTTGCTAACACACCAAGCCACAAGATCCATTCATAAAAAACAACATTAAAACAAATTCGCGCTGCGAATAACAAATGACAACACTAAACAAACGACAAAAAAAGTACAAAATTGATATCAGCTGTGATTCGTAGAGTACTTAAATATCCTTGGCAGAAACTTCTTAAGACATAAAAACATTAAATGGCAAATTCTTTGAAACGCAATCGATCGCGTCGCAGAATCGCCGCAATTACGTTCTTGTCGAATATTTCCCTGGACGGTAGCTATCGCGACACGCGCCTTTGCCTCCTGCCGCGCAATGGAGCCATCAACAAGACGGAAATTCCCGGGTCGAGTGCCACACATCGGAACAAGCAGGAAGCAGTGCATGAAGAGTCCGACGAGCCGGACGATTGTTTCAGCGACTCTGAACATGTCGTCAATCATGGCAATTGCAACCGGCGAGGTGAGGCTAATCGATTGGCAGCGACCTGCAACAAAGTGGATACTCATTCCTTGAGCTCCGACTCCGAGAGTGTTCAGACACCCAGCAAAACCTTGGAGGAATGTAAGGGTTTCCGGGATCGTAGCGGAACTGCTACCTCTGGTAGTGATTTTATTGAAGGCGCGCGGAAAATTCCCAGCAAACTCAAGAAGCGCTTTGCATACCAAAATTCTATTGGCAGTGATAATGAAAAACATCATTATGGAAGCAGTTCAGAAAGCATTGGACCAATAGGCAGTAAGCATATTTGTGATGTTTCTCCAAGTATCAAATGTGACATCTTTGTTTTTCTTACAGTCCGGAATAAGATGAGCCCCGCTCCCCCGAGCATTCCAGAAACATTAAAAAACGACGTGCGTTTTATCAAACCCCACAAAAACATGAAGCTGAAAGATGAGCGAATTGTAATGGTGTCAAACAAACACTCACCGTTTTTAATCTGTTCACTGATACCCTACACGCGTCCAAGGAGTGGGCGACAGGAGGTCAGGAGGGATGGAAATCGGAAGCGCAACACATCGGGACCACGACCTTTGTCTGCTTTGGGCGACGGACTTGATCCCTTTGAGAACTTTGGGCTTGAAAGGGGCTTAGATGGACAGGTAATAATTACACGATTCACTTCGTTTGCATTGTCAATGATTTGGTGTTTTTTTTTTTGCGTTATTCTTATAGGAGATTTCCTATGGCCACTTGTTGGTTCCGACGAGGCTACGCAACGGAACCAAACCACAAAGTGTCGACGAGCCGATGGAAGGCTCCTCAAAACGTTCCAGAACAGGACGACATGTTGTTGCCAGGTATGTGGTAATGGTACCAACACCTATTTTTAGATTTTTCATACTCAACGTATAAGAAATGGCATTGATAGACTGGCTTATTGACTGATTCACCAACGCGGAATATAGAATATTTTAGATATTAACAATTTTATATAAAATTTACGATTTCATATTATGGTGATCCAAATTTATTCGATTTGACTTTTGTTGCAATGCTTCTTTTGCGTATGCTGGCTCCAACGATGCGCGTTAATAACTTGCTGGACTACAAGTTATTACAGTTGCGCATGCGCGAATTTAAATTCCCCGTTCGAGTTTTCTCTGCAAAGCTAATTGTCTCGTTAACTACTCGATATCGGACTCAGACAGTTTGGTTTTTATGGCTTCTTAATTATGTTGAAATGAGTTCGGTGGAAGATTTTGGAAAATGGTCCTACATTTTACTTAATGTGTTCCATATACTTCAAAAAGGCTTGATCCAATCCAATGGCCTCAGAAATTAATTAGTTTTCGAGATGAAGAGCTCTCAACTTGAAAACCTTGTGGATAATTTAAACCCGTGCGTACGCAGTAACGCTAACCGCGCAATCACGCAGTTCTAATAAAAGCATTTGAGAATATTTTGAAGTATTTTATAAATAGGCTTTGAAAGGGAAGTGACATATTTGCTCTATATAAAATACCAATATACTTTCATACATTTTATATTTAAGTGTAAATATAATAATCAAGCGAGATTATGAAAGTATGACATGTCCTTTAATATAA
>JAODGC010000006.1:7265724-7279135 GCA_027574925.1 Ecitoglossa quadriceps | reverse complement strand
GTCTCTTCTCTTTCTTCAGAAATTGTTTCATCAAGCGCAAAGTATGGCATTGCTTTTAACAGCGTTTTGCTTATCTTTTATTGCGCTCAAATTGCACATTGTCACGATCAATGGTCAGCTCCTCACATTTATAATTGAAGTATCGATTGCAAGAGTATTATATCAAGTGGCAGCTCCTCCAATATTTTCAATTTCGTAGGCACAATGTTCAAGTGGATTTATAGGAGCTGTTTGCCACTTGCAATACTTTTGCATTGACACGTTTTCCTTTTTGGCACAAGGCACTATTTACTTGCCCGATATACCACTTTCTTCCCCAGTTTGATTGATAATCCGACTACCCTATACGATTCTAATTACCTTGCATCCGTTACGCGTACAGCATTAAAGTGACTTAATTATTCAACATTGCATTATGATTGACTCCAACGAACTGCGTCATTTGTTTCTAATCATATATCGATACCGATTTCATGTTTCGTGTTGTCCTCTGCTTTTCTTTCTAGGACTAAGGTTATAACATGGCAGCCTAATTGCAAATGGTAATTGAATTTGAATGAATTTCTTCGCATTTGTTGCGCGCTATGCATTTGGCGTAACGCCTTGATATTAGTTTAACTTTGAATTAAACTGAGATTGGTTGTTGCTGCAGCTTTGCATATTGGGAGTAGAACGCTATCATTAGGAAATGGCGGAGATGGTAGCAGTGTAGATTGAAGCCTGTGGCACACTTTATGCTGTGGAATGTAGAGTAGATTACGACTAACAATTAATTTGTTAGCAGGGACAAGTAGAAGCCGCACATTAGGCAAGTCTCATGATTCAGCTATCGTCGATTTTTTGTTTTCCTTTTGATGTTTTTTATATCGCCATTGCTTATCAGGCGAATATTTAGAATTATTGTTGCACGGTGTTATATTGAGTGCCAATTTGCTTCAGTAACCTATTTGGCTCTACGCCAAGAAATGCGTTCAATAAATGATTTTTGTAAAAAGTACTTGATAAAATTATTTCGCATTTGTATTACTAGTTTTAGCAAATTATATTCAGTTCAAACAATCACGTAGTTTGCTATAAAGCGCATATTTTTATCAGACCTTGAGAATTTGGCACTTGATCCCGACAGAAAACAACAGCAACACCATAAAATTAGTGTTTTGTTTATACAATCATGGTACATGGTCCTATGGACTTTACACCAGATCAGAAGTGTTTGTTATTTGTCGTACGGTAGTAACGAAATTAATTTTATTGCTAATTCGCACGCTTGAGAAGTTTTAATTGGTCGTTAAGTTCGATGTACGACATGAATGAAAATTTCCACATATTGTCCAATGGGACCGGCTTGAAAATGCGTCATGGCTTTGAAGTTATAAGGAAATGGTTATTCTTTGCTTTACTGGCATGTGCTTAAAAGTTGATGTGCTTGTTTTTCATCACGCAAAGTTCTTGGAAACAGTTATGTATGGCTTGCTAGCTTGGGAAATAATGCAATAGTGCACTTTAGTCGTAAACATCATAGTCTCAGATAACCCTGTACAACTAGATATTATTGAATCGTACAGAAATACATACATTATGTGCTTGCTTTACATCCGCTCTACTGATAACAAATGAGTAACAATGTCATGAAAATTCTAGGTGCTTCTCGTATGACCAAGGTTCCCAACGAGCATCTGCACACGTTGTGACGACCTCTCCACCGCCGGACACGAAGGAAGAGATAGTGCCATCGATCTATCATCCCAATCTTCTGGACGATCCTGAATTAATCGCTGGCAAACATCGCACATTGCTGACATTTTCCTCTTACATGACATCCGTGATTGATTACGTGCGTCCATCTGATTTGAAGAAGGAAATCAATGATAAATTTAGAGAGAAGTTCCCCCACATACAATTAACTCTCAGTAAGCTTCGCAGTTTGAAGCGAGAAATGCGTAAAATTGCAAAAGCTGAGTGTGGCACGGATATGGTAACCGTCGCTCAGGCGTACGTTTACTTCGAGAAATTGATTTTACGTGGATTAATTAACAAAGAAAACCGCAAGCCGTGTGCGGCTGCCTGCCTCCTCTTATCAGCAAAGATGAACGACAGCAAAGGAGATGGTTTGAAGGCTTTGATTGAACGCATTGAGAGTGTTTTCCGTCTGCATCGCAAGGAGTTAACGAGCGCCGAATTTGCAGTATTGGTTGCTCTGGAATTTGGATTGCATGTTCCAACTTACGAAGTGTATCCGCATTACCAGCGGCTCATGTACGAATCTTGACCTATCGTCATTGGGCGTACGCTAATGATGGTAGTCCAAATTTAATTGTACTGTAAATAGTTTCCTAGCTGCCTCATATGTTCAACATTGAAGCGTTGAACGTTGAAGGTTTTGTTTAATAATTCGTTATGCGTTTTGCAAATGATGCAAACTTGTTTTTGTTTTGACGTTGATTTTTTATTATTTTTAATCATTATATTAATGATGCCCGTCTACTACAGACGTGGTTAATGTGATTGCATTAATGAATATGAACCAGCCCGCGATAAGTATGTATACACATTCGATGAACGCAAGTTACACAAGTTTAAATTCCAATTGGGGATATAAACAACTGATACAACGCTACATGGCGATTGTAACGATCGTAACTCAGCTTGAGTGCGACAGACTGATTTTATATGAAAGATGGAGTAATGGATTAGAAACTATGTCCGTATGAGTCATTTGTTAGTACTTAGTGAATTTATGATACTTAAAGGCACTCATGATACTTACGTTTTCATATGATTTACGCAACTGATAACGATTTCCACGGTGATGTCATAATCTAAACTAGATGCACATCAACATATACTATTGGGGCATGTGCTGCATGAATATGGATACTTTTAATACACCCCTTTATGCATATACTGTAGCAATGTATTTATATCTGTTAGCACTAGGTTGCTGGACTTTGAAATCTTGTTATATTTATAAATGGGCAAAACGAAAATATGTGAGATACCTACATCTGAACTAAACCTTTATCTGTTGATATTAATCATAAATATAAAGTTATTACCAAACAACTTTGATGCTTGTCTCTGGTCTGCTAATATCAGTTGATGTAGAATATATGTATGATCGATAATATCGGTTGCGATAAATTTGTAATCGTGGATTATTCCTCAGTTTGAATTCATATTTTGTAAACTCCATGTGGTAACTTCTTAATGGAAAACAGGCCCCTTTGCTATGGTCCGTACTTCTTTGCTGCGTTTATTGCGCTTTAACATGCCAACGCCAATGTGGTTTATCAGCCACTAATGGAACATTCCGAGCATTACGCAGTAAAGGTAATAATGAGTATACCGTTACATACTTCATGGTTAGTTTGCCAGGTTCACCTTTCCTCAGTTCTTCGCATGCCGAGTGGATATCAATGCCCAGTAACGTGTCCGGCCGCCGTGCAAACGGGTTTTCAACCCATTCTTCTCATTCTTCTGCTTACTAATCATTTAGTAATACAGCATGGAGTGCTGATGTGGATACGCATCTTCGCAATATCTAACGAAGAGTAAGTAAACAATAAGCTGCCACAATGGAAAATGTCGCGAAAAGTAGAACAAAGGAGAAGGAAAAAACAAATGTGTGCAAATCCAACAACGTCCATGGAACTGCCAAAGTTACAACATCTGAGAATGTAAATAATAAGAAACAACACTTTGAGATACAATCACCTGAAGAGATTCGGGGCCAAGGTATCAGAGAAAATGGAAAAATTTCTGACTCTATTTCAAATTGTGAAGAAGTCAAGAGTGAGAGTGAAGAGGTCACAAAGTATTTTCAGCTTCAACTTAGTGTAGACCTGGTTTCAATTATTTTATTTGCTCTGGCAGTTATGACAAGAATGTATCATTTGGATCAACCTCGAAACATTGTGTAAGTAATGTTTTTATCAGTAAAATTGTTTATAAATATTATTTATTTTTAGCTTCGATGAGTTGCACTATGGGAAATATATTTCTCTATACATGAAAAACACGTTTTTCTTTGATGTTCATCCACCTTTGGGCAAACAACTTGTTGCTGCAGTGGCCTACTTCACTGGATATGATGGAAAGTTTAAATTCGACCGCATTGGATCAGCGTATCCCGAAACGGTCCCACTTTTGGCGCTCAGATTTGTCCCAGCATTTTTTGGAAGTCTTATAATACCAACAACCTATCACTTAATGTTTGAGTTGGGTCTATCACAATGGACAGCAATACTTGCAGCTTTAATATTACTCTTTGACAATGCTTTGCTTACACAAAGTCGTTTCATTTTGATGGAAACACCACTCCTGTTTTTTGCATTATTTGGGATTCTGTGCATATTGAAGTACAGGCGACGATCACTTTACTCAATTGGATGGTTCTTTTGGCTTGTACTTGGATGTGCAAGTCTTACATGCGCATTGAGCGTGAAGTACGTTGGTTTTTACTCATGTATCCTTGGAGCTGCAATTGTGGGATCCGATTTGTGGCGACGATTGGCTGATGCTACGTTTACAGACCGACAATTAACAAGACAATTCTTCGCTATTTTAATTATTGGACTTAGTATACCTGCAGCTATTTATATTGGAATATTTTATGTCCATTTAGAGACATTACACAAAGCAGGTCCACATGATAGTATCATGACCAGTGCATTCCAAGCTAGTTTGGAAGGTGGATTAGCTTCAATTACAAAAGGACAGCCTTTGTATATTTCACATGGATCACAAGTTACTTTCAGACACACTCATGGACGTACATGTTGGCTTCATTCGCACCAACATGTCTATCCAGTGCGTTATTCTGACAAAAGAGGATCAAGTCATCAACAGCAAGTCTCTTGCTATTCTTTCAAGGACGTTAATAACTGGTGGATAGTCAAAAGACCAGATAAGAACGATTTAGTTGTTGAACAACCTGCAGACATTATCAAACATGGAGATGTCGTGCAATTCGTGCATGGTATAACATCTCGTGCGTTAAATTCTCATGATGTTGCTGCCCCTATGTCGCCCCAGTGCCAAGAAGTTTCGTGTTATATTGATTACAACGTGTCAATGCCCGCGCAAAATCTTTGGAAGGTTGAGATTTTGAACAGAGATCAATATGGAGACACATGGAATACAATTCAGAGTCTGGTGCGTCTTATTCATGTGAACAGTGGACAAGCATTGAAATATAGTGGGAAACAACTGCCTGACTGGGGATTTCATCAACATGAGATTGTTACAGACAGAATTGTGGTACAAGATGATACTGTGTGGAATGTTGAAGAACACAGATACACGAAATGTATGTTATTCCTTGAAAGTTTGAATTTTCTTCCTTTGACGAGTAAATTTTTCATGCTTTAAAATCTAGCGGAGGATCAGAAAGAGCGTGAACGTGACTTGGTAAACGCCGAGATGATACCTACAGCCGCAACACAGTTGTCCTTCTGGGATAAATTCTATGAGTTACACTACAAGATGATACTCAGTAACACTGACGGAGTCCAGAATCATATGTACAGCTCTGAACCGCTCGAATGGCCATTAATGTCACGTGGAATAGCTTATTACGTCTCTCAAAATAGCAATGTAAGACTTTTGCATCATTTTTATATGATTAGCCATTTAAAATTATATATTTTAGGCGCAGATTCATCTACTAGGAAACATTCTTGTCTGGTTTTCCGCCACATTTTCACTCCTACTTTATTTTGCATTGTTGATATTTTATTTACTAAGACGTCAACGTAATTGTTTCGACATTGACCAACCCCAGTGGTCAGCATTTCTGCTCATCGGCGAAGTGTTTTTTCTAGGATATTTAATCCACTACGTGCCCTACTTTTTCGTCGACCGTACTTTGTTTCTGCATCACTATTTGCCTGCCTTTACTTTTAAAGCATTACTTACAACCGCGTTGATCGAACATGTGTATCACTTGCTCAAACGCAAGTGGCTTAAATGTTGTTTTATTGTACTTATCCTAACGTGGCTTTGTTGTATCGCGTACGTTTTTAAGAAATTCACCGTCTTAAGTTACGGTGTGACTGATCTATCGACTGACGATATTTTAAAGCTTAGATGGCGCGACACTTGGGATTTTATTGTCCATAAAAATACTTAATAATGTATTTAATTCGAAGTTAGAATCCGCATCAAATTATTTATCTACGTTAAATTTAAGAAAGTAAGTTTTATTTTGTAACCAAAAAGAGCAAAAGAACACCGTCCATTATTTATGACAATACGTGTGATTTGTAATAAAAACGTTAAGCAAAATTGAATGATTTATAAACTAGGAAGATGTATCCATACTTTCTCCAGCTTGTGATTCATCGAAATACCGAACAGTAACATCAGATACATCAATTTTTGCAATGCTTGTCGACAGCACAGCAGTGGTGCCCCTCGGGTAGCGGTAGGACGATTGTTTGATCCCTTTCTTGTTGGCCTCGTCGTATGTACGCAAATATTCGACGTTGCCTTTGCGGATAATACACAAGTCGACGTTAGATCCGGAGCCTAAGTCGTTGAAAATACCAGCAGCGATAGCGTCGCGAACTAGTTGTTTTCCTTCCTCTTCAGAAAGGTTTGGCTTCCACCTGGATTCAAACACTGCCATTGCAGCCAAAGATCCAGAGCCCATTGTAGTATAAGGCAACTTATCAGTAGATCCATGTGGGTAAATGGAGTAAAGATGGGGACCTGAGTTGTCCACACCACCCAAAACAAGAGCAGCTCCAATATGTCCTTGATAGCGGAACAAATACTGCTTCAACATTGTGTTGGCAGCCACAACTGGGACCACTCTATTGGTGTATAAACGATGAAGTTCTAGCTGACTGGAGATTTGATTGGTGGTCATTTCTGTGTCAGCTGCTGTACCAGCACCACAACAGCTAATAAAACATTAAAGTATTTCATTCAAAATAAACTCTACAAACCATGTACCAATGTACTTACTACATATTGGGTGCAAGATAATGGATTTTAGCACAGTTTTTGTCTGAGACAGTAGTGTCTTCTGTCGCTCTGGTATCAGCACCTAGAATAACTCCATCAGCATAGATAATACCAACAATAGTTGTACCAGTTTTGGTAGCTTTTGGAACGAGAAAACCTTTGCCTGATAGAGTGGCATTTCTAAAAGTAAATATATTATTAATTTGCTCATTGTTTCGACAGAAATATGAGAGGTTATTACGGAATGACGGCACAAAAATTAATATATATTGTATTATAATTACCTCTTGCAGTTCTCAAAAGAAAAACCCGGGGCTGGTGTTTCTGGGCATAGAGTATACATATTATTGCGTTACTTAATCGTAAAATGAATTATTTTCAATCCAAAAAACGATCTTCAACTGGATGATAAAGCAAAAGTTTGGGGTTGATGTTTTCCACACTAATGTTTTTCGTGGGATTCATGTTGGTTAGGTTGTATAGAGATGGCGTAAAATTAGAAAGTTTGAAAAGTTTTCAAAAGTTACATATTTTGAACTTGCAATCAAGAAATAATTATTATAAGAAAAATATAAATAATTTAAAATTTAATAATTGCTAATGTTCGAGATATTTTTGTTTAATTGATTATAGTGCTTTTTACACAAACGTAGATGACGTTGGTGAGGTGTGCTGCAGGCAGATATATTTTTAAACAATTTCTACATTTTTGATGAATATGTAAATTAAATGTGAATTATATAATTTATTGATTGTTGTTTGCTATTATGCAAACATTTGTATTAGCTAATTGTGTCAAATTTAGTCTTGAATTAATATTTTAATTTCTTTAATACAGACTCTTAATGTTCCATTATACATGTGGTCACTTTTTAAAGCCGTTGGTTAAAGTGCGTAAGAAGTAGCATGTTGGAACGCTCACAGGTGTAGGCCTCTTAAGTTGAGTTGTTAGCAATAGTTAAATCCTGCTTGTTCATAGAAATCTAGAAAAGAGAGAAAATCTTCAAAAATGAGAATATCTGCAAAACATAGTAAATCTTCAGTAGATAATAACCAGCTATTGAATTCTTCTTATTTGTTACCAAAGTAGAGGGCCACAGTTACTGCACGTTCCATTAACCACCAAATACTGTTCTTCTCTCTGTTTTACTTACAGACTTCAGATATCCCAAAACATTTAGTGGAACATCAAAAATGCATATATAATTACACCATAAGAACTTAATCTCTGCAAAAACTAATTCATTCAACTTGTTTGCCAACCCTTTAGCATTAAAAATTAACTATTAATTCAAACACAATTATTTTCAATCAAATCTCTGTAATTGATGCGTATTTAAACTTATTTTAGTTAACTTTTTTGGTTTATCCCATTATGCCAAATGCCCCACGTACACAATTGCAATACCCAATCTTTGTTTAAATATTTAAATGGCTGTGTCCATGCAACTGTGGGTGTTCACGCATTAGGCACAGTGGGCGCTCTAACCGGCTCACGGCGAGAATGCAAATAGAATGCCTACAAAAATAGGCATCGCGTAGAAAAATCATATTTCTTTAGAAATGGAAAACGGACCTGCCCTTCTTGTGTCTTGGATAACATCTTTTTTTCTTCAAATTGGGGAACGAGCAGTAGTCCGAAGTAGCAATCTCACGTACCTTCTGTAGCAGTAAGCTCAACAGGACGTCCAAAACGTTCAGCGTCATTCGCCCATCTTTGAAAATTAAACAAGCTTGATTCATATTTTCTACACAATATCATACCAATATTATTAAATACCAGCATATAGCAAATTTATTTATTTTGGCAAGAGTAAATTTATATAACTTTATATTGGTAAATACGAAATGTTGTCAAATATTTCATTGTAAATCATACACAATGCACAATTTGCGTTATGGTGCAGTAATATTAATAAACAACCAAACAAAAGAAATCTCTCTGCAACAAAGTAAATAGCTTTATCTTAATCACGAGAAACAATTAACAATACGTTGCAAGCTTCATGCAATCAGAGCACGTATATTAAAGAAACCATCCATAACACAACCTGAGATTTCCACGAACTTAGTACAATTTATAAAGTGGATGGACACTTTTAGATTTAATTAGCAGTTATCAGCAATTGTCACAGTGTTACCAGTGTCAAAAATGAACTCCACATTAATATTTATATTCATTTGTGTGATCTTCTTACAGTTTGGTCCAATCCAAAGTGTTTTAAGACCAAAGCGACAATGTAACCATCCTACTTTCATCTATAGCAACTTGCAATGCAATCCCAGGTTTGATTCTGGAGGTAAAAAGCCGAATAAACCATGTCCTGCTTGCTTTGACTGCTCACAAATCAATTCCAACATTAAGAAATGTTACTACAGAGGGAAATATTATTCTATTGGAGAGACGATTGATGACTCTGAACCAGTGCCACCTTATTATGTTGGATGTGTTTGTACAGACCAGTAATGTTTACAAATTGCTTATTTGTTTTAGATTGTTTTGTAATATTAGTTGTAAAATGTTATAGATTAACTTTTTCTTGTGCTATTGTGGATTGCGCTTTTCCAAATGTCCCAGAAGGTTGTTACGCAACTCAGTCATTTGATAGTCCATGTCCAAATGGATACAAGTGTCGTGAGTCATACACAATTTACTGCTCATTGCAAGTAATTAATAATTGCTTGTTTCTTGGATTTTAGCTAATGAAAATAGCCTGGTGTGCAATGTAAATGGCTACCGAGTCAATGAAAGTCTCATCTTTACCAATCCAAAAGATCAATGCAGTGAATGTTTGTGTGAAGTTGGTGTAACTGGAAGTCCAGAAGATGAACATTGTAGAAGCAATGTTTGTGATGTAGAGCTGTTTCAATGTGATAAAATTCAGCAATATTGTGCAGCTGTATACAGCGGACCTACTGATTGTTGTCCATATGATTATACATGTCGTAAGTTAATCAAAAAGCACACCAATGGCACATTATTTCGTAACCTCTATCAATTTTTAGCGAGTTTTGATGATAACTTTATAGACTGTGATAATGACTGCACGGCACCTGATCCAGTTGGACCACGAGTACAATGTGTTGATCAAGGAGGTATTAATCGATTCTTTTAATTCTAATTGGTATTAGTTACATTTAAATTGTGTTTGTTTAAAGATTGCAAGACGTGTCGCTATGGAAAATATTGTTATCCAATTGGGACTAAGTTTGTTAAGAAAGAAGACGTTAATTGGTCTTCTGAGAAACAAATAACAAACTGCGAATGTGTAATTCCGCCATATTTCAGTTGCACCAGAATAATTCCACTGATCCTTGGTCCTGGCCCAGTAATAATAGACAAACAATAATGCGTCATAAGAAATGAATGAAAATCTGTATTTCATAAATAAACAGAAGGATACCGTAGTTTTCAAAGATTTTATTGTTTCTTCCTTAAGAAAATTGAGTTCGATAACATGTTAATAATGGAGGAATAATGCACGAACATTCTGTATTCGTAAAATGTCCATATTGCTCCGAAGAATGGATTAATTTAATACCTGGTTTTATTTTGCTAGTGCCATAGTAACAAAAAGTATCTAAAAAGCAACAAATTCACGATTAAATCATGTTTAACTCTTGTCCATCTTACAAACCATTTTCTCCAATTGGTTTATTTCCAAAAGCTTCAAGGTCCCTTTTATTAGCTGCAATAATAAATGATAATTACTGAGCGAAGCTTACAAATGTTAAAACTTTAAACTCTTTGGAAACTTACGACATCTAACATCAATCGGACAACAATCAGTTGGATCCAAATATACCGGCGCACAATTGTTCAACAAATCAATACTATTCAACAATCCAATTCTGCATGGCACATTCCTGCACACATCAATATCAAATTCAGTGTTGAATTGTTTATTACAAACACAAAGTCTGCAATTGTCCAACGGAGAAGGAAATAATTCTCCTTCAAGATAAATCGTTCCAGATACATTACAAGTTTTAAGATTCTTCCAATCATCTACTAGAAATATAAAAGTTAACGAATAGAACGTGGCGATTTACCGACAGAACATTTTCAACTGTAGTTACTTACTGCAATTATATTGCTCAGTACAACATTTATCGAATTCATAAGCAAGAAAACATTGATTTACATCAGGTAGGTCGACATAAGCACAATCTTTTTTTGTGCACTCGAAATTTAAACTGAAAGATTAAGTTTTATTGGTTTTTCATTAAGAATGACATAGTTTGGTTACTTTTCCATGCATCTGCATGTACCAATTCCACAAATACCAGGTATATGTATCTGGTCTCCAATTTTATACCACTCATCATTAAAATAACACATTTTCTTCTTGCCTAGCTTCTTCCTTCCTCTTTGCAAATGTGAACAATCATACCTTTTCGGACATAAACCAACAAGATTCTTGCTGTAAATCGGCGTACAGAATAAATCCTCGTAGAGTTTCACAGGTGCTCCACATTTAGAGCTCACCACGTCACAATTCCAAGATAAGATATTAATTAGCTGAATCACTGATAAACTTAAATAGTGGCTTCTTGCTTTGAACATGTTTTACATATAAAGCCAGTTGAATCTCAACACATATTAGAGAGGTTCTCTTTCTATTTGAAGTTGTAAGTTTCTTTCAGTTGATTAGATTTTTTGTGGAAGAGCTTGGAAAGTCTGTACATGACTGTGATCATGATTGTCTCTGCGTGGAAAATATTTGCTGTGTTTGTTGTACTTTTGATAAGCGCACAATGCATGCACGGTGTACATTCTACAAAGCGTCACAATTGGCATATAATTTTCAACTCTTATTGGTGATAACGCGTGCAGCGTAATCAGAAACGATCGGACTCAATCACAAGATAATGATGTGGAACTGATTGCTGGTTTTGTTATTATTTGATTTGATTGGACTTCAAATCGAGCAGCAGTACAATTATGAAGAGTCTTAGTACAATGCCTGTGGAAAAATTGAAATAAATTATCGCTGGCTGTGACCGATTATTTGTTAATGCGAAATAAATCGAACGATAAACAAAAGAGTTTCAATTTTGCAAAATTTTAAAAATATCTTTACTGCGTCAATTTTAGGATGGTAATGTATGATGTTATGGTTTTAAAGTGTACGAATCTATTTACTTGACAAATGAGTTTTAATATTGCATTTTACATACAATCGGTTTAGTATTATTGGCTAGCATTGATTATATTTGCCGACCTCAGTGCATTAAATATGCAAATTAAGAATAGATTTAGCAATAGTTGTAAATGATAAACCAGGCGTATTTTGTCAATGTGTGAGCTTCTACGATTTTTTCTAATACGTTATATGCAATGTTTTATTGCCTTGAATATATGTAAATTATTTATCATGTCACAATTTAACCTTTGTTTTCATAGTTTCTCTTGATACATTTTTACATTTTGAATATTCTATTGGATTATTCTCAAAAAACTACACTTAAAAGGACTGCCAGAAATATTTTAACAGCAACAATTTGAAATACAAAAACACTTACCAATAATATTTCAGAATAACTCTTACCGATACCCTCCAGAGCACATTAGACCTCAAAATGTACAGTTGTAGTATTCAACAAATAAATTGGGTTTTGTAAAAATACATGTGGCATTAGAAACATAATCCGATTATCTATTTATGATAAGTACAGACACTTTCCTAACCGGTACCCATCACCACAATCTCAGTTTAAATGTTGACCACGATTAGTCAACTCATCAGAACTGCATAAATACAAGCTTGACGGCTGTTGCACTATGAGTTGCCATCCACAAGTCCGCAGAGTCACATGAATCGCCACTGAAATGTGGAGGTCAGGTTTGTTTTGTCTGGTTGTGATGGCACTCACGAACGGTAAGAAATAACAAGTATTATTGCGTTTAAAACATTTATATGATTAATTTCAATTGTACCAATCAAGGTGAGTGCCCAAAAGGTTGTGATCAACCAGTTGCCATTTATAAAGATCTTCAATGTATTCCAATCTATGAGAAGCCTACGGATTGCTGCGCCATTAAGTACGATTGTTCTAACATTGAAAAACGTGCCGAGGGAAAATGTACTTACAAAGGGAAAGTCTATGCTTTACAGGAAACAATTCCTAAAGAAGAGACATATCTGAACTGTAAAATTGCGTGTCGCTGCCAAGGAAGGTAATTCGAACAATTTTTAATGCAGTAGTAGTCGATAGAGGGCGTGCGTGGTCAAGATCAAGCAGAGCAGAGTTAGGAAGGTTAAGGGCAGTTGATTTTGGAACATGCTGCGGTGTTGGGAAGTTTAAGGGTAGCAGGTAGGAGGGAGAATTTCTGAGAGGAAGAGGTTGGGAAAGCGCGCAGCAGAGAGAAATGTATTGTATTCTGGATATTCCGGTTGGGGCTGCAACTATATCACTAAAACCGGGAGAAACACATGGT
>JAODGC010000006.1:7250564-7265624 GCA_027574925.1 Ecitoglossa quadriceps | reverse complement strand
GTGATAAGAAATCAATCAATTGGCCTCTGTATAGTTAACTGATGACTGGGTTTAATTAATCCTGAGCCAAATTGTTTACCACTTGAAAAGTGCATGAAAAACGCTATAATAAACAGCACGACAGCAATGTATGGTAGCAACAAATTAGGTTTAAACGCGGATTCGACAAATTTAATGAAACAAAGAAAGACGGCCAAGATGAAGTGGAGCCACAGAGGTAATCCAAAGCATATAAGAGGTTATACAACAGTCTAACCACCCAAGTCAAATCAGTAGGTAAATGTAAAGAAACCAGACTAGGGTGGGCCTTGTAATAAAACTATGGGAAAAATCTTCTCCCCAATAACCCTATTAAAGTAATGGGAAAGAGTAAGTGTACAGAAATACTTCAGTATGCTGGTTACACAGCTATCATCACAATTGGCAATAATTGGAAATAAGCAAATTAATACTGCAGGAAGCAAAAGATGAGCATCAATACACAGAAAACAACGGTCGTGAGTTTTGGAACTGGGAGGAAAGTGCTGATAATACACATGGCAAAGACCACAATCATGAATTAGCCCATGGTATATCTAGGGGTAAAGTTCAACCAAAAGTTAACTTGAAGGCCACACAAGGCTTCATAGGCACAGCATAGCAAAATTAACAATAGTAAGGTTAAAGCCCATACTTATGTGCAAATGAGTGCCTGACAGTATAAAGATCATGATTATAAAACAACTCATCCTACCACAGGCATTATACGGGTGCAAGGTGGTTGCCGAGTCCTCCACACGGGCGGTCCCACAACACTGTCGCACGATTGGTTGTTAAAATGATTACTGGGCTTCCTTCCATACTATGTTAGAACAATAGATATGCTGAGGTCAGCAGGGCTTCTGTACCCAGTAATGAAATCAAACATCTTAGGTCCAACGTCAAAGACAAAAATGTTAGGTGCAAGTACATTAAAGAAGTGGCAAGAATGCTATAGCCCGGTACACCGTCCCACCTTTGTTTCCTACCACTCCTAGAACAGAGTAGTCTATATACTAAACAAAATTTCTTTCAGTGATAATATAAACTGTGCCTCATTGGACTGCCCTGAATGGTTAGGATTGCGTCCAAAATCTGGCAGTCATTTTACTTACAACCTTGAAGAATGCTGCTCCACTGGGCAGAAAGCAGCACCTTTTGTGACTTGCAAAGTTAGTGCTGAGGAACACAAAGAAGGAGAACGGTTTGAAGGAGATACGCGTTGCACAGAATGTATTTGTGGTAAGGGCTGGAAAGGAAAATATGAGGCTCCATTCTGTATGGAGAAGGGTTGCACTGAAGAAATGCAAAATATGCCAAAAATAAAGGCATATTGTGCTCCATCTTATCTTGGAAGGAATTCTTGTTGTCCATTTACATGGATTTGTCGTAAGTTTTATCAGTGAGAAAATCATTTTAATGTTAATATTTTTTTTATATGCAGCAGCTGAGAATGGGAAAGCCAATGATAATATTGTATCATCCACCAATACAAAGGGAAACAAAGAGCAATGTAAATATGGCTCTAAATTACTCAACATTGGTGACAAATTCCAACGCATTGAACCAATTGGAAGCTATGACCACTTTGAGATTGAATGTGAGTGCATTATCCCACCTTTTCTTACATGTGCTCAAAAACAAGTCTTTGATAAAGACCAGACACCACAACATGTTAAGGATGCAGTTGGTTTGAAGAAATAAAATCTCCAAAATGTGATCGAATTATTTAAAACACGGCAAATAAGTAAATTCATATAATTTTTATAGATAAATCAATATAAAATGACAACACTGCCAATAGTCAACAATTCACTTTTAAAAATTGCTTAAACATAGTATTTTTGAGTAATTTAAATCATTTTTATCGTCACAGTCTTACGTCATTCTAGTTTGGTCATATTAAAATATTAAAGTCATTTACTTACAATATGAAGGAGGGAATGTTATTCGTGTTATTGTCATGTGTCAATTAAGTCCCATTTATTAAATGTTGGCTTATTGCACAAGGTCATTATCACAATGGACCCAACATCAGATCTCTGGACGCCCAAACAAGTTCCAGCAGCCACGTTGTAAATTGGCGAATGTTTCTGAAAATAAACAGGCACATTTCAACATGAAGAAGTTGCTTTAGTCAAAGTACTAACTTCTCCTTTATGCTTCCACTCTTGATCACCACCCATTTCATGACATTTGTATAAATTCGGTTCTGGTTGATGCGCATTCAAACATAAAAGTTGTGCGAGTACAAATTCACCTTTATCAGTTTCATACCATATTTGCTGTTTTCCACGAATGCACTGTTTCAAGATCAACAAACTTCCTTTACTCTTGACGTCTTTGACAGCCTGCATACATAAATTGGTATCACTCAGCCGAATTTGAAACTGTTTTGTGTAGTTCCTCTTTCTTGAATGCCATGGTTGGAATTTATTTTGGTCTAATGCAGACCACTTTTGAGCCTTTTGCTCAGGATTGTCATCTGGCAGTGCAAGTTCAGGATATACATTCTTTAAATACCACTCAAAACTTTTGCATTTTAGTCGTTCTCGTAGTTTAACTCTTTCTGAAATGTCTCCATAGTCAAAATTTTCTCCTTTCAGTTGACTGACTGCATATTTTATGTAGTCGTCCATCCAAACATGTGCTACACGCATTGAATTGTATAACATTGTGTCTTGTCCATCCGGTGCGCTGTAAGGACGCCTTTGTCGAAATACATGACCTACACGACTACATGGAACAAGTTCGAGTCGTCCACCACACATCCAAATCTAAAACAACGAAAAACATTTAATTTCATAGTATAAACTACCTTAACCTACCTCACCCTAAAACTAATTTCTAAATTTTCCCCTCCCCAGATGTTCATCCCTGGATCATACTCTCCCAGTTCAATAAAATATTCCCTGTCCATTGCAAACAAACCACCAGCCATTGTAGGACTCTTAATAGGTTTGATAAAGTCCTTGTCTTTTTTCAATGTTCCAGTCGGTAAATTATCCCATTTAAAGTGTAGTCCCCAATTGAATCCACCCCGCACCAATGGACTAGAAGTATATCCAAATGTCTGCGCATTGATTACATCAATCACCGGCATAACCACATTGGTTTTGTCGTCGTGGATACGTTGCAACAACGGTTGCACCCAGTCTTGGTTTACTTCAATATGGCTGTCAAGGAATATGAGGACATCGCCCGTGGCTTTGCGTGCTCCGAAGATCCTAGCTCTTATTAGGCCTTCTCGCCGATCTGTTTTGTGAAGAGAGACCTTTGTCATGCCTTCTTGGTGTGAATGAGAGGTAATATAATGGTCAATTTCATCATGCAGGCTTGGTAGATCACTAAAGTCATCAACTAAGATCACTTCATGGAGGAGCCGGGAGGGAGTTCGGTTCAAAACGGAGACAATTGAACGGATTAAAGTTGTATTGTGTTCATTGTAAAAGCATATGATTATGCTAACTGTAGGAAAGAGTTTGATATCATAATCAATGGTTTTACACCTATAACAAGATTATGTAGTATGACAATCAGTATAAACTGCATTGCTTTTAAATTATCCACTTAAGAATATTATTTTGTTATTACTCACAATTTGTTCCTTGTATCAGGAACACTTCTATCCAATGCTAGTCTGTTACTAACCAAAATGTTGAATGAATGAATTTTAAATCCATAGTCCTTTGTTTCCTTATCAGCTAGTGTTTTAACTAGCCCAATTTCATCCAATCCTGAAAAACCAAACAAAAGCAATAAATAATTTATACCATGCCACAATCACTTCCATAAATATGAAGATGTTAAACAACTTACCTTCAACAGGAATGGGTTGCAATTGTTTCAACAATTTCTCACTACTTACTTTGGCCACACTACTTACTTGATTACCACCTTTAACACCATCAAATATTAAGTTTCTATTCCACAATTTCTTTAAATTACCTTTTTCCAAAGCTACACTTTTATCATCTTCTGCATCAAGCACACTATTGCTTATCAAATATTGCCTTTTTACTAAATTTGAATGTTTTTCTGTGATATTTAATTGATAATATAAGTAGATACAAATGCACCACGTAATTGAGGCAACAAATATACCGTAAATAAATGATTTGTTAAGGCTAACCATTGTAACCTTGCAATTTGAGAGAATTACTTTAAAACGTCATGGTATAAAATAGTTCAAAACTAAAGTAAATGTGCCTTAAGATGGCTACTTTTTTCGGATACTGCCGACGAGAACTCAATGGTTCTATATATCTGCAAAACTGGAATATTAATTTAAAATATGATTAACAACATTAAAAAGCTGAACTTACTATTGGATACGATGTTTTGTTCGGTGGCTGAGGTTAGCACTTGGTACGATCACCAGTATTTGCGTCAGCATCAGCGGAGTCAGCTGAGTTCAGCCAATCCATAGAGCGACGCCAATCACTATCTCGGCAACAAGTGACTAAATTACAATCATCTAGTCGGTTATAGCGAGTGTAGTCGCGTACTGAAATAGGTTGTGGATGACCCAGTGGTAGGAACTAATTAATGCGTGTCAGTCGGGTTTGTGTCGAAATTCGAAAAGATGTGGAAGCTTACACTTGGCTGGCGTCTTGACCACGTGCTCCTATCAGATTTCCGCGTCTTTACCATTTTTTTGCCCCGATTTATTTACTCTGGAGACTAAAGCCTTAAAGAGTGTCTTTGTACTTTACATTTTAAAGTATGCTACCCAGTTTGGAGCGAAATATGAAAAATTATGGAAGTTGGGTAACTGACCATGGAGTCTAGTGTTTTGGTCAATCCCGTTTTTCATCACCCTTTCAAGATTGCCACTCAGTTTGGCAGAAATTCGGAAGAATGAGGGAGGGAAGGGGGTTATGGTTATTAGGGACGGAGTTTTTGGATGACGTCAGGACCACGTGCTTCTGTCAAAATTCTTCGGATATTTTGTTATTGTTGTTACTTCGATACTCACCATGGTTGCAATGTTTGTATGGAATTGAGAGGAACACAAATAAACCTCAGGCAGCTGCGAGTTCATTCTAGGTCTAATTGCAAATAATAAAATACACATTCTAAAACTTTCAACGTAAATTATGCCAATATTTGGTAAATTTTCATCAAAGAAGCACCCCGTACGTAAGCCTCCACTTGAAAGTAATGAAGAAATTGACGAACTATTCCTGGAAAATCGTTCAGTGGCCATGAAACTTGGTGAGCACGAGGTTATTTTTGAGAAGGGTGTGTGGTCTCCTGGTTAGTAATAAAACTTATCATCTTTTCAATAGTTCAAAAGTGGCTTTAACATTTCAGATGATGATAATACAAACATCCTTCATAAAACCATTCAAGCATTAAAGGCAAGCCAGCAGGAACTAATGGAAACTAATAATATGCTAAAACTTAAAAACGCTATTTTATTAAACATGGTATATTAGAAGCCATACACAAATGCATATGAATCACTATTAACACTTTGTTTTGCAGTTAACACAAGCAACATCTGACAGTCACTCAAAACAAAAGGAAATCGAAAAATTGCGCAAATCTAAATGCAAATGATACTAATATAGTGCATGATGATCTAGAGAACATTCAAAATGGATTTATCCTATCAGCTAGTGTTTCTTGTGTGCTATAAAACAAATTGATGTCTAATAAATCAATCAGTTGATTAAATTGTGTTTGGTACGAGGTTTTCGCGATTTTACTGCAACTTTTGAGGAAGTACTTAACCAAGGCCAGGAAGTTTTTGAAAATTACCTCCATTTGAAAGTAATTTACGTGGACAAACTCAGAGCCGACAATTTTCCATTCTTGTGAACGAAGAAAATCGTGAAATTTTAGAATGGCATTGAAGATGTTTAGGATTATTTCACGAACCTGCAATGACTTTTGATGCAGAAAACACCTGAAATTAATTATTAAAATTAATTATGGAAACAAAAAGAAAGAATAAACCCAGTACAAGACACTTACAAGAAGTGAATTTGTCGCATATAAATCGCATGTGCATTGTACAAGTCATTAAAATCATCTACTTCAAGTAGAACAAATTGAAAAGAAGCCCAACTGCTTTGTAACACTTCACCGTATAAATAATTTTGAAACGTGGTTACAAAATGGGACATGGTGTGCCTCCACAGCTGCATTTTTTGATATTGCTCCGACAAATCCAATAATTTCAATTGTGTTCGATGTTCTTTTCTTAACATCTTCAAGTCCTTCAAAGAAAATAAACAATTACACTAATAACCAACGTAAAAGGAAACTCCTACCATATAAATTTTCTGTAATATCCACGAAACTCTGTGAACTTTAATCAGAAACTTAAAAATCTCCGCATATTTAGTCATGCACTTCGTGGGGAACAAAATATTCAGTGGCCACTTTGTTTCATAGGTCATGGAAACACAATCTAAAGTGAAAACATCGTGCAATGTCGTAGAGCTTAGAGGAGCTTTAGCAATCGAAACGTAAGACAAAGAAACTCTTGCATCATCGTCTAATTGGACAATAGAATCTTCAATAGCTTCGATCATAATGTTATTAACAATTTGCTGACTGAACAGATCGTCAAAAGCATCCAAATCATCAATTCGGCTAAAAAGCAGTTCAGTTAATTTACGCGCAAATCCTCCATCTAAAAGGAAATATAAGTTTCGTAGATTTTCTAAGTGCATCAGATATTTTCGTTCGTTGATAAAATGTTTCAGTTGTTGTGACTTCACTAGAGATAATTGTATGTTAATTGGGATTTGAATGGATTGCGTAAGAAAGTCCTGGATGAACTGAAAATTCAAAGTTTGGACTTCATCGTAGGGAATTCTTAATGGATTGTCATTTCGAGATGATTCTGCAATCATCTTGGATGACGTACATCTGATTAAGTTGTAGCTGTCTGTGCGATTGATGTTGATCTTTTCAAGTTCGAATTTGTGTTCTTTTATGTAATTAACCACATGAACAACCATTTTATTGTCATCATTGTTGTTTACATTGGTTAATCCTTCTTTTTCTTCTGCTGATCCAATGTGTTCTTCTTTGTCATTGTTATCTCTAAGTACTTGCTCAGATTTCAAAACTTTTGCTGATTTTTTGGTAGAAACTCGGGAAGGCGTTGTAGTTTTTGACGCTGGCCTTCTTTCAATTCCATATTCAGTTGCTAACACCTTCTTTTTATACTCTTCAGCTTGTTTTCTAGCCGAGATAGTTGAAGATTTGCTTTCTCTTGCTTTATTCGTGTTTAGTGATTCAGTTCTTTCGGGAATAGGTTGCTTGCATACCTTATTCACTTCCGACTTTACACACTTGCCAGTATTTTCAATTTTTTTCTGCCTTGATTCAGGTTTTCGTAATTTCACTTCATTCATTGATATGCTTTCTCTTGCAGCTGGCTTCTTGGCCTTTAAACTTGCTGGGCTTGGTTTAACTGATTTCGTAGTAGAGCTTTTCCTTGGCACATTACTCTTTGTAGAAGCATTGGGGTCTACATTCTTGTGAGCTTCTACTTTTGGTCTTTTGACTGTTTCCAGTTGAGGCATTGAAAAGATTCCAGGTAATATATTAGAATGGGAATATGTTGATGACAATGTACCGCTTTCAATGGGAAGGTTTATACTTTTAATGGAATCATTATATCTGGTGATGGCTGCATCAAGCCTGGATGCTGATTCAGCTATTTCCTTGTAAAATGAGATAATACTTTCTCTGAAATAGAATAAAGAATTAAAATATTGTCCCATCAGTTAGAACTTAGAAATTTTACGCTTCTTGTCGATAAATTTCTGATTCCTTCTTGCAAATTTCTTTCTTTTCCAACTTTTCTAGTCTTTCACCTACAAAATACAAATGTACCTTAAAACCTATATAACTAAATATACTAACATTGTATTCTCTTAACAGAAATAACCTTCCTCTCAGCCAAGAAACGATTGAATCTCAAATCTTCATCTTTCCTCATTTCTAACAGCCTTCTTAAGCTGAATGGGGGTCCACCTGCACTAATAACATCCAACTCATAATTTTCCATGTTTGCTATCAAACTCCCCAATTGCTTCTCAGTAATACAACACCGCATTAAACTTCCTTTTTGTGTTCCACTCGATGCTCTATAACAGCGAAAAACATGTGCTTCCGGTACACACACTTTCAATAAATTTGCAATCTGTCCACATTCATAGATCTTCTGTGAGTGTTCGTAGCAGAAAGTAGGGACCGCATCATCGCAGAGTGTGAAAGACCTCGTCCAGTAGGTTCTACCACGACTAGAGAGGAATTTGGGATTGGGACGGATGAAGAACTCCTGATAGGGATCTTCAATAATACCTTCGAAAAGCCATGGATTCAAAAACTTACTAAAATAAGGCGAAATAATTCGTTTTTCTACTCCCAAACAAATTATTTACTAACATAAAGTAAATTTGAAGACAAGGAAATAGCAATGCGTACAAAACCATGGTCACTTGTTTATCAGGTTGATTAAACACTTTCGCATAGAGGAAGTTAATCAAATCAACACCTTCAACTTTCTGGGCTGTTGTCGTAAAGGGACTTTCTTGAAAAGTTCCCACTTTGCAGATTGATGCAAGAATCAACAAATGTTTACTGACTTTCTTTATATGGGCGTGGAATTGAATGATACCCTTGTGGGAAGGTATATTTGATGTAGCTGCACGATAGAAGCCTAAATATCGCTTCACTGCATTACAAAACTCCTTGAAAATCAGGCAAGTCATATGTAGAAATTTGTAAGAATAAAAAAGAAGCACAAGGAAAATAGAAAACTAAACCTACAGTAAAGATTATTCCACGTGGTTCAAAATTATTAACATTAATCATTTCAATCAGTCCTTTGTAACAAATTCCTGCCTTGATCATCAACATGGAATAATTTTTGAAAGTTTCAAAAGAAATACCATCGACGCAGATATCTTCATTTAACACAAATACGTCATTGATAGAATAAAAGATATTGGAAGAAATTCCAACTGAAACAATTTCAAGTTAAGCTGAAATCAAGAAGAAATGAATGACATACCAACTAGAAGCTTTAAATCCCTCATGTATTCTTCTCTACTGAACATTCTTACATTTAAAGCACTACATTCCTCATCTATGTCTAATTGTTTATTTCTTATTTGTCGAATCTCTTCAACAATGTTAAAAATTTTAGTCTTGGCTTCCATAAGAAAAGGTTTATCCTCAAGCAAAGCAACGTCTTCATAAGACTCCCAGGAGAATTTCTTCGCAAATTTAGTTTTTGACAATTCACATTGAACATCCCATATGTTTTCCTCGCTACTTTCCCTTATTGGGCAAAGCATTAGTTTTGTTTTGTTTTTTTCACCACCTGATTTCTTTGATTTTATTGAAAAATTTAACTCAAAATCCGGCAAATCAAATTTACTATGTGATGTGAAAATTTGTGCAATGTCACCTGAATTTTCCCCCATCAAAATCTCCTCAGAAGGAAATATAGAAAGTTGAAAATCCCTTTGCTGCAGTTTATACTTAGGCATTGCAATTGGAAGTCTTGAATGGAGGTTATCATGGGAAGAAATATTTTTAGGAGCTTGTCTTAATTTTAACAGAAGGTGAAAGATGCTATTGATTGTTGTAGCATCAAGATTAGAGTGAATTATTTTTTGGATACTTGTTTCTAGAGTATCTGCCATTTTTGGTTGGTGGAAGGTGTGTTTTAAGCTGTAGACCCAAGCTAGAAAGTGGCACTGATAGTCAAAACAGTCTTCTAACCAGTAGGGATCTAAAAATACTCTGATTAAATAACGCAAATAATATTCAGATTAGAAGTTACCATATAGTACTTGCTTTTTGAAAAGGAGCAAGTCAAATGCCTTACTTCTTAAGACTTTAACGTTGGAGGATGTTATCGGTTTATTATTTGATTTAAGGATAACTTCGACTAGATTTGTTATTAGTTCGTAAACACTGAGTGATTCTGCGTCTTGGGACATTTTAATGTTTTTTTTTATCAAGAAAAAATGGATTTTAAATTGTCAATGGCGTGCCATTTGTTGTTTTCCATGGACAAGCAGATTTTGTATCAAGGATATTGTATTGTATCAAAAGTACATTCCTTTTCAGTGAGGCCTATCTAATAGAATATGGAAAGTGACATCCGTTTCTTAGAGGTAATGTGTGTAGGTAGTGAGGTTTGAGCATAACGCTACTGGGTGAGGACCAGATGACAATGCCTTTCTAAGAGGGAATGTTGAGAATAGCCAGCTTTATCATGTTTTCATAAAACATGACTCCGACATCTGAGGGTAAGAATCACAGACGTGAGGAGCCTGGTAATAGGAAGAGCATTCTAACAGCAGTGGCTTTACAAGCGGAACCTCTAAGAAGGACCATGAGATCTCAAAGTGCGACGGTAAGTTATCACATGAAGTTAAGCGAAATATTTCTCCGCGGGACATAGTTTTCGCGGGCGTGCCCGACTTAAATTTTATCGACTCAAAGAATCTGTGCCAGCGGGTGCATTGAAGGATGTTATCCGGCCTCGATTCCGTACAGCTACGACTCCAAGCAACCCAGGGAAATCGCAGGTCAATTGAAGTTGGAATAATCATGTTGATGGAAGATGATGGGTCTCCAATGCGAAGGGGTTAGGTGTCGGTACGTGTGGAGCTCTATCCAGGCAAAGATGGTCAGGTTAGAGTGGTGCACGTGCGCACCTAAAAGGGCTATTTCAACTAACTAGTAAGGAAGAGCTAAGACCCGTTTGGGACGGGCAGTAGGCCAGTTAGATCCAGTTGAAATTGTTGTGTAAAACTCAAGATTGGAATAGTTATTAAAACGAGGGAGTGTGTTATCTGGCACAGCTATAATCTAGGCGGCCGTTGTAGCACGTATCCAGTTGCCGGTGATTTCCTTTGTGAAGTAGGCTGGGGATATCGCTGTAATGAGCAAATGTAAGAATGCTGTAAGTTCCCCAGTCGCCTCTATAATTTGCGTTTTAGATATTATCATATATATAGCTGAAGGTATCATCTGAAAGCAAGAACTTGGTTCTCTGTTTTCCAGGGTGGGGACCGTCTGATAGATTGCAGGCTCTCAAGAGTTGTGATTAATTATAAAAACTATTGTTGTTTTATCATCATTGTAATTACATCATTTCAGACGTATTTTACAATCGATTTTAGATTAATTTTGTTTGTAATGAAGTATGTACACCGAATGGCACATTGTAATACCTGACCTAGTTTCAGGATGGCGCTGGCGACGCTCGTGCGCAAAGTTTGCACACAACACGACGCCTTGCACCGTTTGCGTCGTTGAGCCCGCGCCACCTCCAAACGGCTCCAACCCTGCTCGACGGTATCCAGCAGTCGCCGTACTGTACACCGCCCCCCTCACGACCGCTGAGGCTGTACCGGCTGCACGCTCGCATCATCGACGAGCGATCGGAGTCAAACCAAGTCCTCTAGGCGGTCCCGTTCTGTTCGGTCGCGTCGCGCAACAATATTCCTACAATCTACAGGACGCGTGTGCATTTCATTCCTTTGCACTGCTGACTTAGTTGAGGAGTTGCGAGTGCAGTTTCTAAATTGGGGTCATTCAGAGAAGAGCGAAAATAGTGCGAAAGTGTGAAAGCAGCCACAACTGATGTAGCAGAGGTCGTCCGAGTTCAAACAAGACTTGCCAAGGAGATTAAAAGAGGTAAGTTGACACTTTTAACGTTGGCTTTCTTTAAAATATCCAACGGCATGTAGCGCTAGCAAATGAAAAGACAGATCCATGACTTGCAACTTCTTGTAACCAGCTGGAGGGAAGAAATTTGGGCAGTGTGTCAATATGTCAATCAGCCGCTATGACCATTTACAAACGAATTTCACACTTCGATTCCACCTTCAACATGTTGCTCTGCAATATTTTACCTAATCGATCGGCGTGTGTTGCGTTTGTTATTCCCCCTTTGTTACCATGGCCACAAAATTAACAAACATGTTTCTACAAATTGTCGTCTCTTGTTTGTAGGTCGACGTTCCTTTGTTTCATCTGGTAGTTTCAGTGTGCAATGAGCATAATCATCACTGCTGTGCGTTACATGTTACTCGTTGGGCATAATAAGCCGCACGAAAATAGCACGTTATGGCACGCACACGCATGCATATGGCGGTGGCAGTAGGAATAAATCTATAAGGCGGTTTTGCTCTTGCGGACCACTGCCGCCGCCGCCGCCAGCGCCGATCGAAAAATAGAAAAGTCACGCGCTCGTCGCACCACTGCCGCGCGTTCCACTATTTGCGCGATAAATATTATTCAATCAGGTAATCAACGCGTGCCGATTGTGAATAGTCTCATGGACATAGAGGCGGCAGAGGTGATTGGTATCATCGACTAAGGTGATGATGAGACGAGTTGAGTGAAAGTAAGTAGGAAAAAAGCTGCTGGAAACTTAATGAAGTGATGATTAATGAGGAATGTATTTTATACAGGAAAAGGTTTTAATTACTTATTTGTGGAAAACCTCATTAAAATTGGTATTTTACTCTGTGGGTTATAAATTAATTGGTAAGTCATTTAAATGTTGGCAATTTTGCTTCTTTTGCTAATTAAAAGGATAAAAAGTATGACTAAATAAAAGATTAATTAACTTTCTCATTTGCTTTTAACATATTTGGTGTTTAATTATTGCACTCGTTTTCAATATAAAGTACAATCTTTTCAGAATATCCTTTCTTGCAATTCTTTTTAAATTAATGTACCACTATAAAAACACAATTTTTATTCCTTCTTTGTTTCCTGCTAATAAATTGCCGTCCAATTATCGTTGAAGCATAAAACTTGAGACGATCTGATCTCTTTAATTAGATTTCTTTAAGAATCATATTTTATCTCCATGAGTATCATACCAATTAGCACTAATATAGCTTCCTCGCCAACTTTTCGCCTCACCTCTATCAACTTCTTGTATATTCAGTTGTACACTTGCCTGCATTGCGCGAAAGTCAAGGTCGGACGTGCAACCACAGGTCCCGCAGGCGCACGCCAGAACTGCGAAGCTCGCAAAAGCTGCTTACTTGTATATCGATTTATTTTTTCTTACGGCGTGCAAGCATATATTCATGCGTTTCCACTTCTTGCGAATTCGCGAACGCCGTGCTGCAATTTGCGAACTTGCTTTCCTTTATTAAGGCAGTTATAAACTAAGAAATGTGTGCAAATAAATGATGAAATATGTAAGGAAAAAGTCTGACGCAATGTGTACTTGTTTCTATAGAAGAAAAGTGTTTTAATATGTGTTAAATATTTCTGTTTTCAATTGGCATTTATCTCTTATGCCGACTCAGTTTGCTGTTTCCCAACAAACAATTTGCCTTAACTCATTTCGAAATTAATATTTCACCGAAAAGCGCACAATTCACCCAAAATATGCTTCAATAAATGTTTCAAATAAAAACCCTAAAAGTATAAATAAAACATATTTCAACTCGTTATAAAACCATGGAATAATTGTATCAAACGTGTTTTATGATCCAAATTCGCTTTACATACATCTTCAGCCACAATAATTAATTTAAGCTGGCAAACCAATTTGAAAATCTATAAATCTTGCTTGAAATAAATCTATAACACCCTAAACGCTGATTTGTCTGTTAAAAAGAAAGTCTTCGCCTACTTTCATCCCAGTACTACCATTTAATTTCATTTACTCTTATCAGGCACTCTTGTCCTCACAGCGATAATCGCGCATACCGTGGAGCGATTGCGGTCATTACTATTCAATTCGCTGCCATTTACGAGTACTAGCAACTTGCTGTAGTCAATCGCATTCAATTTTTTAGTACTTTCTGCCCATGCGCCTTGCAACCTTTGATAAGTCAAGTGGAACAACTAAACTGAGATTATTGTTGCAGAACCTCGTCGGCAGTTATTGCACGCCAACAACAACTTAGATTATTCTCCGCTGCTTCTTCTCGACGAGTGGTTATTGTGAAATTTTGTGAAACTGAAAGAGGAAGCCAGTGATATCAGTGTTTTCGATTGCTTTACTACAGTGGTGAAGTGCGTTAGATTCTATTAGGGACTGGTATGACCGTGCAATTATGTGTCAGTAGTAATAATAATTTGTGTTGCAACGCCTACGCCGCTGAAGAGAATTTGTGATGATGGCTTAATACGCTTTCAAGACGTCATCCAATAAGAGCTCGTGGCGTCGACAGCCACGATCTGGTAAGCTATATTATAATCAATTATTGTCGATATAATTATTCCGAAGTTATTAGGTGTTTACAAGCTAAGTTCGTGTCAAGTTTGTAGTGTTTACTCTAGATCGATGGATCACCATAACAACTGTTTTCCAAACTTGGTGACATCTTGGTTGCCTACATTAAACTGGAATTGTTTATAAGTACAACTTCAAATCAAAAGACGAAAACAAATAAAGACTGAATTAATTGAATATTATGAATTATTAATTATTTTTTCTGCATCACAGGGGTCGTGGTGACGCCGACGAACCGCCGCTTTAATGTGACGGTTGTTGCAAGCGGGCCGGTGCCTGGCGAAGGCATCGGAGCCGCTCCACCGTCGCCGGCGCCACGGCATCGCGCTGAGCATTTCGCCACCATCCCCGAGGATCATGCCCTCGAAGGCCCGCAGCCCTCCGTCCTACTTTCCCGCAGTGCTAACAATAGTCGTGCACCGACGCCAGAACCTAACTGGGATTTTGATGATTTTGCCCAAAGTGATACGGTGAGTGAAAAATAATTAATGTTTTAATCCTAGGTTTATTTAGATGGAATACAATTTAAGTTTGCTCTAGTTTTTGACACATTTCATTTTTTTAATGACGCTAGTATTTGGCAGATGTGATTTTGGTGGTGTACTCAATTAATTTGAATAAAAATTATGCAAAGCGAGTATCTACGTTGAGATCTCAATTACTATTTGATATTTGGTAAGTTGTAGGAGGTTTACGGTTCTGGAGTTTACTTTTTTGAAATCTCTGTAAATTATTACTTAGTGACTTTCACTTTTTGAGTTGGTTGCGTTTACTGCCTCGCTGCC
>JAODGC010000006.1:7215042-7227019 GCA_027574925.1 Ecitoglossa quadriceps | reverse complement strand
CGGTTTTTCTTTCTTCAGTTATTTTCTTATTTAGAATGTAGGATTTTCTCGTCTTTAATTTTTATGCAAGGAAATTCAATTTGCAATTTGTAAGAAACAAGTTCAGATCTTTTAAAAGGTAATTTAGAATTTTCTATAAATAATTTTAGTTTAATTCTAAAATTAATGATTCCTAATCTGCAACGTTTTAATAGTTTTCTTGCTTTCTGGACGGATGAACGTGGAAGATCTAATTTTTCACCACCAGATTAAACGCGCTCGTAATGACCTGTGCTATGTAAAGGCAAACTTATTAGCTCTATTGTTACTTACTGTAGGAATGCAATTTCTCTCAACCAATATTTATCAATTACAACCAGCAGAGACAGCTCAGTCGCTTGTTTTCCTGCTTATGCTTTTAATTGAATTGTGCAGCGAATTAGCTGTCAGATCTGGAACCACGGAAGACAAAATTAGTTGTTTATTTTACGTCAATTTTAAATTCTTAGTTTGTCACGGCGCAAACAGAAGCCAATGTTTTCTCTTTAGAATAGACGAGCTAAATTAAAAGCGGGCAATCTAATTATGATGTTATTCAAGACCATGATGAAAATATGAAAATAATTTGATGTGAACAACGCCTTAGAATTTAAATTTCATGCATTCAATTCTATACTTAGGCACAGATGTATGTGAACGGTGAATGGACAGATTAAACAAGTGGAAGGATTATTTCCCAAGCGTTAGTCAAGGTTGATGTAATAATGTTTAGAAGCTGTATGAACTCGGGAAGTGAGAGCTTTTCAGTTGTGAGGTGATTGACTGGTTGCGTCATGAACTATTACTTTCGTTTAGGCATGATGTAACGTAAATAACATCACAAGAATTATTTTATTAGTCCACTACTAGTCGATGAAAATGCTTATCCAGATGGTATGTTGAAGAACTAGTTAGTCTCTCTTGGCGTCATCTATTTTTGAATATTGTTGATAGATGCATGGGTTTACAAGACTGGGGGCGGCGTTAGAATACTACGAAAATTTGGTGGGCCTGGTGTATCAGGTTTTGTAAAATTCTTTGTGGAGGCGCAGACATTCAACTACTGCTTGATGTCACTTCTGTCTATCCTTTGACAGGCAAACTAATTTATTATATTATTCTAATTATATTTAGGCGGATGTAGTCTTTTGAGGGAGGATTAACGTAACTAACTTACTTGAATCTCAATGTTTAATTGTAGAGGTTTATGGTGGAAGAGTTCAGTTTGCGTTTATTGTAAAGATTTCTGGAATTAATCATACAGTGGAATTAAAAAGTGTCAATCTTACAGTAATATATTATCTTCTCGTCATTTCCTGACTTTGATTAAGCATTTGCAGGATACGGCATAATTTGATTTCACAAGGGAAAATGCTTTTTTTGTGGGTAATTGGGTAATTCTAGTTGTTGAATTATAACAAATACCATATATATTTTTCTTTCGTCCTTTAAATGTTCTTATTCAGTATTGTTTATGTTCTCAATAAGAAGCGTAGTAAATATGTATCACATGATCAACACCACGTGGTAAGTCACGGTAAGACCTATTTTGTCTGTTTTCATAGGTTGCCAAGCATAATACTAGTTTTATAATTTAATGTCCGTTTTATGCTCACATATAATATAAAAATTTATAATTCACCTGTTGGAAATACTGTTTTCATGCTAATGGTATTAAAGTGTGCAATCGATTATTTATTCATTGCCCGTTTAATGAAAGCACATTTGCATTTGAATTTTCACATTTCCATGCTATTTTCATGATTTGATGACAGTCTTCATGTTTTTATTTCTACATTTACTACCAGTTATGAAACTTCACTTGATATCCTCTGATAATTTTACTATCATTTTCTTCCAACCTTCGATTTGTAAACTGTGATCAAAGCAGTTTAATAGTATGTGCGAATAGAATAGTAATAACCGTTCAAAAATTAGTGCGGGTATAAAATTAGATAATAAAACTAAACCCTATGCCTTGGTGTCTACGCAACCTTGAGCAAACTGTTACGCTTGCTCAAAATACTAAAATAAGCTTTTGGTGCAAGCAGTTTTATATTCCGAGAAATTATATTATCGTAATTGTTTTCATTTGATTCACTCGTAGACCCACTAATAGTTCACATTTTATTACTTGTTTGGACCATAACTATTATGTTATTGCGATAGGCACGTACGGCAAAATGGCGAATCTGAAACAAACAAAATAATTCGAGTTTGCGACCCGCTTGAAATCGTTGCATTCGCGCGCTGTCATGTTTTGCGCTGCCCACCGCCATTTTCTATATACACGCTGTTTGAAACGCATTGATGTGTAATCCTTTTATTATTCGACATGAAGGAGCTAATGGAAGATAATCAGTAAATAAGCAGAAGTCATAAATACGATCTTGATTAAATGTAATGCTCAATTACGATGATATTACATCATTGTAATGAGCGTTTAATGTTGTAAGCTCTCATCTACGACTTGTTTTTTCAATGGAAGTTGCTAACGTCCATCAGTCCACTTCTCGCCAATGCAGGAACCAGACTTTCTGGAGCGTAATTAATATACTTCATACATTGTTTCAACCCTTGCATGTATCCAATTTATAGCTCGTGACAAATTGGATCGTCAATGCCAGCATCAAACTGTTTACTCTTAGTCTAGATTGACTATATTGCCATAAACAGGTGTCACCAAAATGAGCAGTGGTGGTCGCAGTCTGCTGCACTTGCAGCTGCAGAGAGAAGTTGGTTACCACCAACATAATATCCACATACAAAGTGCTCATCATCCCGCTCATAGCCACAATGGGCATCTTCCACACGGACCTCATATCGGCCTCATGGGAGGTTCACACCATGCACATCAGTTGCATCAATCCCATTTTGCGCATCAACTGACCCGTGCGTATAATCAAAGTCAACATGTCAATGCGTACAACACTTCAAGTGCAGAAAGCAGTCACGATTCCTCATTCTCCTTTTCGAGAACCCCGACGGAGAGTATTGATATGACCTATGGGTCTTCTCCTCGCACAAATGGCAACTCAAGCCCGTATTCCTCCAGCCCGAAAGTGGCGTTTTTGCACAAGCAACACAATCATCACCACCATTCAATTCAGGAGTTGATTCGGCATTTCTCCAAGAGGATGACGAATTGGAGGTCAGATGGAGGAGGACGAAGAAATAGTTGTAGTGTGAGTGAGGATAAACCTAGAGCGAAGGACGGGGAGGAGTTTAGAGGAAGGAGCAAGAGTTTGGATGGGCAGGCACCAAGGAGGAAGATTAGTGATTGTGAAGCCACTTACAGGATTTACGACAGTATACTAAAAGAGGGTATGAAAAATAATGAAAAGTGGTTCTTATGTTACAAAGGTGGTAGTTTTATTGACCTTGAATTGTTTTGTGCTGCTGTATACATTTTTAGTTTACATCTACTTATTGCTTCCTATTCTCAGAACTGAAATAGTTTTGCGAACAATTTCACTTGGCCTGCTATATCAACCATTTTATGAAATTATTTCCGTCAACGTAACAGCAGTTATTCGGTAGCTATTTTTAATTTAACCCAGACATATTGTAAGTCAAGACATGAGTCATTCCATTGTTTCGCTCAATATTATTTCATATTTTGCCACCAAGCGTTACCACTCTACAAGTTCCTACCTAGAGAACCTACACCGGTCCACACATGTTGATATTCATTCACCTGTCTGTGTTTCAACACCACCACAATACGTGTCTGAAAACAGCACGTCATTCAACTAAGTTAGTCTTTCTTCGTATTTGCAGTAGTTTTATCGTTTTTGTTAATATTCGCTTTATTCAATGTAAATTGGTGCATTTCCGCATTGGTAATTTGATGCCCGCTTTCAATGCAATTCAATAGAATGTGTGCAATATGCACGTTTCAGGTGCATGACATTTATTTATTGGCAAATACCTAATGGCGCCAATCAATTCGAACATTTCCAGTCTGCACACAAGCAGACAATTTCTACCACGACAATGTTAATTGTTTACTACGATATACAATAAGTTGTGGGTGTTCAATATTGATAAGGCAGTTTATGTCGAATGTTTAATAATATTATTATTCGGGAGAAAATCATGTTCTAGAATAGTTTGAGTGAAAATTGAAACGAATATTGCAAATATTTTTTACATTTGTGGCGTTGGCGTTGAGTGTAAGTAAATAAGGTGACTATTCATATCGCGTATACAGGACATAAATAAAATGTCATCAAAAATTGCCACAAAGAATTTGCTGGCACTGCGGCAGTGGAGTGAAAATAATACGTTTCGCGCTTGTTATTTATTAAAAATGAAACAGTAGAATGCCACATTGCAGCACGTGAGTAATTTATCAGCGTTTTAAAACTGAAGACACTTTTTGCTTCATTTTATTATTATCGTTCTGCGCGTTACTTTTAATAGTGATGACAACCAATTATTAGAAAGTAAGCAAGAAGCAAATAAGAAAAAAATGTGAAAAATGCATTGGAAATATTTTTTTATTGAGATGGGAGAGGATTTGTTTGTACAAGTATAGTAGGAATTTTATTCATTTTGATTGCATGTTAAATATAGATCTTTTCACGTTATAAATCGGGTTTTGTTCATTTAAGTCTTGCACAAGCCAATTGTCAATTGGGTTATTTTGTTCATGGTCATTTATAACCCTTGTGAAAAATATTCACAAGCTTTGTTAAATAAATGGAAGGTAAATACCAAATAAGTTGAGACTTACGTACGCGAAATTTATTAACTAATTATCTAAATATTATCGAATTTATTTAGCACAAACATTGTGTTCTTATTATATAATGTAAATTTCAACATCAACAATTTGTATGTTGTAAAATTCAATTTAGAGTTTGTTGGCTTGCGGGTTGCCTACGATGATTCAACAACTCTGTTCTCTCAAGTTTACAACACAATCGTAAAACTGTTGTCTATATCGAATTTCAAATTAAAATGTGTCGGTTTCTTATTTTAACAGGCGCACACCTGCGACAAAAGTCCCTGGATCCAGAACGAAGGCGACAGTCCTTAGGAACAATTCTTCCGCATCGGGCATCTGACGCTTTCGTAGATCCGCATCATGCCGCTATCTTGTTTAGGGATTCACGTGGGGTAGGTATCATTTATTTTCTTAGCATATTTTAGCAAATGGAACTTCGACCTTACTTTCAAAATTGCCAATGTTTGCTGCGCAGTGTCAACTATTTTTGTTTTCTTTCGGGAAGCTTGCTTTTTTTCGTACAACCTCGAATAAGTGCTGAAATCAAATGCTTCACAGGGAATTAATAATATTTCGACTGATTCCTTCTTATTTATATATGTTGAGATTTATTAGTGTACTGGGGTACGAGTATTACGGTTAGCTTACTTTTGGAGCGTAATTACATTGATTTCCTATATGGTACTATTCCTCAATTAATTATTTATTTCTTGGAAAATCATAGAATTGGATTCTAATTAGACTAATGTTAATTAATATTAATGATATGATTCTCACTGGCATAGTGTGGTGCTAAAATGTTATTACGAATATTTGAAGCGAAGGTATGTTTGGATTAGCTTGTCCTAGGACTACATATGACAGCTTTAACTCGTCAAACTAAAACTGTGGACTGCAGCGGCGGCTATCTGTTTTGTTTTAATTGCATCGCAAACTTCTACAACTTCTACATATTTGCAAACGATGTTATTACGTGAACATTTTCATGATTCTCCATAAAAGCAGCATAATATTGAGGAGAATAAAATTAGAATAAATATTCTGTTCTTATTAAAAACTCGTATTACATTTTTTGTGTGTATCTCGTTTTGATCTGTTTGTTATTATTATTAATAGCGTTCCATCCCCGAGGAATATTGCGACTTTGTTTTTAGGTTTCAGATCTATTGCTTTGTTTTTTAGTGGATTAATAATTATTCCCGTAATTTACGCAGTGTATGATTGTTAGCGTACTGTTATCTCTGCCTGTCATAGACCTACACAGTACTCGACCTTCCGCCATTGGCCGCGTTCGGCTGCTGGACCCTTTGTTAAGGAGACCTTGATGCAGACCTCTCTTCGTTTTGACTACAACGCTCCCAACGGAGGTGTGTGTTAGCAGGATTTGGAACCGCGATCTCGCAAGCTATCGCGTTGCAAAGTGTGCGAGCGAGCTACAGAGGCTGTTATCTCTTTGTTAAACAGGATCAATTTGTCCTAGCTCTGTTTGTTTTGCCACTTGAATATCAACATATTATCACATGCTTTGCATTCACACCTGGATTTGCGATTGGTTCGGCCGCTACCTATACTCAGCATTTCGCGCACTTCAAACTTCTGACAATCGCCACTTTTGCGTCAATTTGTTCACCAACACTCGCCGCCAATCAAGTGCAAAGCATGTGAATTAACACGCGACACAATTCCAGTGACTTCTAGTTCGCGTTAGCAACTTTGCCAGTTAGTTTGTGTTAGACGATGGATGATAATGTCACTAACGGATCCGCAAATGGACATAAATTCAGCTTCCCACCGAGTGTAACCAGTAGTCTAGACCAGGTTTACATGCCTCTGCCATCAGGCAGTGTCAGTCACACCTAGCCCAGAGGAGAATAGACCTGGGTGTTGACATTTACAAGTTTTCCCGGTATTTACGCAGTGTCTATTTTTGTTATAAAGTGGAGGTGTGTTTGCTGGGTACGATTGAATGGTTATCGATATTATCCCGTGTAGAATTTGCGGTGAAGACTGAGCTAGGTAGAGATAATTTTTAAAAATAGTTCTGCCTAAGCCGGCCGACTGCAAAATGTATATCTACATGCGCTGGAATCTCGTTTCCAGCGATTCGTACTTACTTTGATTTCACAATTGCAGTACGCGTCGGTTATCGCCGCGAAACCTGGTGCAAATGATCGTAGTAAACGCTGCAGCCGCATTGGTGACAATTTGTTGGTATTGCTTGGACAGTACGCTGGATCCGAATTAGTTGGTCACAGTATATGCACAAGTCACACTAGCACTGTTGGGCTGGCGATCCGTTTAATGACCTTGGGAGATCCGCGGTTCTAGGCTGCTCGCAGAGTGGTCATGGTGTAATAAATGCAAAACTCAATATTTGCCATCGCAAAGCCGGTTGTGTCGAACGACGTAATTGCAGTATGCATATGTGCGAGTAAGTGCAAGCTGCTGGTTTTCATTCGTGTTTGAGATGTATCGGAGAGTAATTTCCATTGATACAGCGCGTGCGAATAAGTGCGGGTGTGCGTCGCCACCGCCTCCACTGACGCCGCCAACAAGCAATGCCTGGACATGGTACTCGAAACTTGCGCAGAATCTCAAGCGCCGACAGATTAATTTATCATCAAAGTGCTTCTTTAAGAAGGTGATGAGTGATGATGAAATCTAATTTCAAATGTCGTCTCCGTTGCTATTTTTATGCAGCGTAGTTTGTTTATCTCTTATTTGTACTAATAGAAGGTGTTTTCTTTCAGTTGCCAGTCGTGGATCCGTTCTTAGAGAAAGTCAACATTTCAGATTTAGGTGAGTTGTATTTTTTGACTTGTTTATTTGAATAATAATGCGGAATCTGGTAGTATATTACATCATTTTTATTCCAATCGCAAATCCGCGCTCGGCTTGCGTTGATTCCCAATGTCGATATTTTCGCACGCGTTTGGAAAATTGGCGTCTTTCGGGTTGCTCATTATTTGTACGTAACTAATGTATGTGTGCGCTGATTTTAATGGTATGAGCCAGTGTCGATTATACGGCGGTAATGGCACTTGCCGGTTCGTTTTTGGCACATGCAACCAGCCGCCGCCTCCAATAATAGCGCGCCTCGCACTCGCTGTTTCGGCGTCGTGCCTCGCGCACCAACAGAACTTCTCCAAACTAGCTGAGCAACTATGAGCACAACGGTGGCGGCGCATTTCCGGCTTATTGTGTTTTGGTCTGGTATGGACGCAAGCGAGTCGAGTACCTGCACCTGATTGAGATGCGGGTCCTCGCGGAGGGTGATGTTGCGTCTGCACTACTACTCCAATCACGTCTTGTGTGCCATCCCCGAACAGGACGATGAGGTGTACCGCATCGATCAGATCAAGGAGTTCGAGCACGTCTCGCAGGCTTACAAGGAGTGGCTTTCTGACCTTCTGCAGAAAGGTAGACGACGCAATCGTGGCGGATTTAGCGTAAAAATTAACACCAAAGTCAACATAAGCTTACTTTAGAACTAACATTTATTTACGATTCGATGAAAACGAGTTTTAATTTATGTCATTATTTTCTTTTTTTAGAGGAAGATGAATCACAAATCTTTGTCAAGTTTTTCAAATTCCATAAATGCTACGACCTGATACCAACTTCTGCAAAGCTAGTTGTCTTTGACACTCAACTACTAGTGAAAAAAGCATTCTTTGCTCTGGTCTACAACGGAGTTCGTGCCGCTCCTCTCTGGGACAGTTCACGACAGGAGTTTATCGGCATGTTAACCATCACGGACTTCATAAAAATCCTCCGCATGTACTACAAGTCTCCAGATGTGGCCATGGAAGAACTAGAAGAACACAAATTGGACACATGGCGCCATGTGTTGAAGGATCAACGTCCGCTCACAGCCATCAACCCGCACGCGTCCCTCTACGATGCCATTCGCACTCTGATTCAAAACCGTATCCATCGACTCCCTGTCATTGATCCGGATACTGGCAATGTGCTCTACATTCTTACTCACAAGCGTATTCTACGTTTCCTCTTTTTGTACATTAATGAGCTCCCCAAGCCTAGTTACATGAACAAAACCCTGCGTGAAGTTAAAATTGGAACTTATGATGATATTGAGACAGCTTCAGCTGACACTTCAATTATTCTTGCGCTGAAAAAGTTTGTAGAGAGGCGCGTGTCGGCATTGCCGATTGTAGACTCTGAAGGGCGTTTGGTTGACATATATGCCAAGTTTGATGTTATTGTAAGTATTTACTTATTCCTTTTGTAACGTATTATATTGGGGACGAGATTAAAATAGTGAATTTTTCTTCTAATTTTAGAACTTGGCCGCGGAGAAAACGTACAACGATCTTGATGTGTCTTTGAAGAAGGCCAACGAACATCGTAATGAATGGTTTGAAGGCGTACAGAAGTGCAAGTTGGATGAGACGCTCTACACAATTATGGAGCGCATTGTTCGTGCTGAGGTTCACAGGTTGGTTGTCGTAGACGATGATGATAAAGTGATCGGGATAATTTCCCTTTCGGATCTGTTGTTGTACCTTGTCCTGCGGCCTTGCGGGGAGGATGGATTGCCCGGAAGTTCGGTATCGGTTCGTGCACAGGTCGGTAAATGACTTAAATTTTGAACAACTATTCAGTTCAAAATGTACGTTTGTAGTAATCGTGATATTAATTAGAAGGAATTTTGTAGGATACTGAACTCTCAGCTGTAACAGATGAACCTGTCACCGAAACAATCCTGGAGGAGGAAGAGCATGTACCTGAAACAGAAGTAAACGTTGATGTTGAACCCGAGGCCATTGAGGCCGATCCCGAAGATGATGAAAGCAAACACGAGGACTCGGACAACAGCTATCCCGACTCACCCATTATTGGAAAGACGCCGTCAACTCTCAACCAAGAGAATCCTATCTTCCGCGAAGTTACTGTATCCGGCGGCGATTAAACTCTCTCAACATGCAACTCCAGCCGCTTGCTTTTATCTAGAAAGCTGGATTTACTAATCGAATGCAATCAGACGCGAGCAGCAAGGAACAGGCAAAACGAAACGATGCGGGTACATTTAACTCACGATGTTTAGGTGTGTGAACATCAAACAGAACACGTTCTTTGGTTTGCGAGGCTTTCATTTAGCCATTGCCGATTTCAATTCTAATTTCAACCTCAACGCCACTAAATATTCTTTTTAGTAGAGTTGACCCTCGATGATATTTAAAACGATTGATATCTGCGTGACGTGCACATCAGATATTCGACTATAAGATTTATACACATGGAGTACGTTAGTTTTCTACATTTTTGTACTTAATTGTATATTGTACCAAAGACTGTATCTGGGTGCACAACTCACGCAGCCATTTTAGGATTTTGTTAGTTTTTTGTTTAATTTGTTTTAATTTTCTGTCGCGAGCTGAGCGGTCAGCAGCGCTGATTGCGAGTTACACACGTGCATGTGCTTAATTAAGATTATGAATTCATTCACCTGCTGTTCGATGAAGATGAGGACGAAGGGGAGAGAAAATGCTGAAACCATTAGTTACTCTAAGAATAACAATTTAATTATAAGCTACTTGTTTAATTCGGGAAGAGCGGAACATAAGATGCACCAACTTGCTTCTTTAATAGTAGTTTTCAGAAATGATACAAAGATGAACTAACTGCATATTTCAGAGCACTGTGTGCAGTTTGTACGCTGTTTGCATTGTTTGATGAAATTCTATAGAAATACCAGTCGGCGACTAGATAATAATACGCTATTACTTACCTGTTAACAACAAAGCGCTCTAATTAAAAAAAAAGCTTGTCATTTCTGAGCAAATCAGTGATGTACTGAACGCGTAGGGTATCTGTGAAGATAGATAAATCAATTGCACTGTTCAGAGTTTTGTATGATGATGCGTAGTACAGTGCTGCGGAGCTATTTAATTACTGTACAGTTAAACTACAATTAGAAGAATATAATTAGCAGGGAAATAAAGCAAGACGATAATGCAAAAACATGATAGCAAGATGAGCAGAACATAAGCACCGTTGCACCGCTGTGCTGATATGAGTTCTGATATGATAGTGAGAATGTTTTATAAAACAAATAATTGGTGATTTTCTAATAAGTATAAGTATTTATTGCTACTCGATGCGCGAATCGCCTGCAGGAACATTTGAATTAAGGCAAAGTTTTTTTTGTGAAGTGATGATTCAGTGTAGTTGTTTATGATGTACAACGATGATAGTGATTTTTGTTAGTCTTGGAACCTTACAAAATAATAGCCTATATTGAATATAGTAATTTGGCTTCAGAAGTAATTCAAAAGAAAGATGATGTATAAAGTATAAATGGTTGTATTTATTTTATATATTGACACAGCCCAAAATATGCTAATTTTCTGTTAAGACTGTTACATCACAAAGACAAATTTAATAATGTCGAAAATATTAATTGTTTTCAATTTGCTTCCTTCGGTTTATTCGCATATATTTCTAATTCAATCTGAGTGTTTCTTTGATCTTGGTTAAATGCCTGATATTCATTGACTTGAGCTTATTTTGAGACTTTCTTCAGAAAACTGTAGAAGGCAGCATCCCGAAAACGCTTTTATGACAAATAGTCAGTGCCAGAGTAAACTCATCTCAATACAATATTTTAATTTGCATATCGCATTCGTAAATTCTTATTGGATCTGCAGAGTCTGTCCAGTAGTCTACTCTTGTAACCTCACGACCTTACCTAAACCCTCACTTATGCGGTACGTCAGTAGCAAGCTTTACCCTATAGTTATTTATTTCTTCTTTCAAAAACAAGTAGCAATTAAATTGAATTCATTAGTTTTTACAATAATTAGGTAGCTATGGTCTTACAAATGCTATGTGAATGTTCCACTAAATGAATTGGGATATTTAAAGGCTGTGAGTAAAACTGAGAAAGAAACTGTATTTGCGTGTTTGTGGAACATTTGTTACGTGTGGCCCTCTTCTTTTGCTGGAGGTAAACACTGTTCAATCGTTGAAGAAAATCTATTACAGATTTTCTATGCTTTCTAGATGCCCACTAATTTGAAGATTTCATCAGTTTGGTAGATTTCTACCAACAATATATCCAGCCTTAACAAATGAACTTAAGAGGTCCTAATGGCGGGTCCATTAATTGTGCGAACAAAACTTAGTCAATATCACCCTAGTGCCAGATTAGCATCAGGGAGATATGGGGTGCAATCCTGCTATTTACAAAAGTGACACTACATT
>JAODGC010000006.1:7194214-7212249 GCA_027574925.1 Ecitoglossa quadriceps | reverse complement strand
ATGACAGACACACATGGGTTTGAAGATGCAATCGAAATCCTCGGATCCCATTAACTTCGAGAACTAATAAAAATAAATTTTGCACTAATTAGTGATATTTTTGTTTACGTATTACAAATTATAAAAATATGCTTTTTATTAGAAATTATGATATAAAAGATTAAAAAAAAATCAGTTGTTCAGACAGCAAACACTACTACTACAAGCGCACACTGCTTTTATTGAACATGCAAGAAGCTATAAATATTTTACAACTGAGCTTAATTATTCTACTGTTACTCCTGGTTGTAAACTCTGTGACCTATGTTGTTTAATGCTAATGTGCACGAGGAGAAAATCTGTAACATAAAACAAAACACTCAAAACTATTCATTTAATCCGCGCCCAGAAAACACTATAACATTATTGAATTATGTCGCAGCACGATGACCAATATAAATTTAAAAGAGAGAATTAAACATGAAAAGATGCAGGCGCATCCTACGACGGGTGAGTTGCAACTGGCAATCGCACAAAAATACATTGGAATGGTTGCGCCAAATGTAAACAATAACAAATGCTTTCCTTGTTGCTCAAACAATTTAATGGACTTTGAATATAATAAAAAAAATTATTCCTCATCTCTAAATCGGTGAGACAACCGCGTGCATTCAGTAGTGATTCTGGTAATAGATAGCCCTAAAAATGATTTAAACTGTAGATAATAGAAAAAATTTTACTGTGCGCCATTGAACCGCGCTGATACTTAAAATTTCTTAACACAACCTAAATTATAATAAAAATATAGAGAAACTACTGCTCCCAGTGAGGTAGGTGATAACATGGCGCATGTGTTGCAATAATTATAAAATTACCTAATTTTGGCACTCTGTGGCTACAAAATGACCATTATATTTATTTTATCTTTATTTTTGCCGTTAATATTGCAATAATCTTGACGCATGTTTTACAAAAATTGTAATATTACGTAATATTAGGCCTTAATTATTTAGCATTTCTAATTCCTATAAAATAGGTGCTTTATAATTGTGGTATTCAGCAACAGTTTGACTACAAAATGATTGCTTAATATTTATTCTATCCTCATTTTTTCCGAAGGTATAGCATTTTTCTGTCTTGTTTAGCAAAAATTAAAAATTTACTTTGGCTTGAGCTTAATTTTAAAGCACGTCTATCGGTGCTAAATTTGAATTTAATTTTAAGTTAGTTGCTTGACAACAGTTGCAAATTAATTGTAGTTTAAGGCAATATAATTGGCTAGATATTAATATTTTTAACATTATTTCATGTACAATTCTTTTTAGGTAATAACATAATAAAAATCTATTATCCACCGGTACAACCTAACAACAAGAACAAGTGCAACACTCACTTTAACAATCTACTGTGGATCAATTTCTAAGTGCACATTATGTTGATTATTTCTAAATTGCACTAAATGATGATCACTAACACGCGACATACTTTCAAGTAACCAATTGCTTTGTAATTATATCTCCTATAACACATATAGATAAAGCAAACTCCAGAATGGGAGTGAATAATATACCGCTCCTTTAACTGATTCTAATAATAATTATTATTAACAAGTGAGGTGCAGGTAACAAAGTGAAATTATCAGTTGCATATAGCAAACCTTTCTCTGCATTTAAACAATAACAATGCGATGACGCATCCTCTTCTTTACCTTGGGCTTGCTGGTGCAACGCATGGGCCGAGCCATTGCTTACCAACTTCTTTTTTGCGCATCCGTTCTAATGCATAGCAACAAATTACAGAATTATTGTTCCTAATTCTTTTGTATTGCTAGTGTTGATATGTAGATATTGATAACATTGATATAGATTATCATGGTTAAATTACATATTTAAATTAATTAAATTGTTTTTATTTAAACAAATACATTTGACAACATTCTAGGTAGGTTTTTTTCGTGAAAAGATCAAACCGCATTTGATAGGCTCAATTTTGCACATTTTGCGAAGAGTTAGGTAAGACAGAATTACAAAAGTGATTAAGACATATATAAAATACTTAATTAACTTGCCTATATGTACAAAAGTCTTTTCGTAAAATCACCATGATGAGGCTGTTTTTTATTTGCGTTTCTTATTTTTAGAATTAAACCTTTCTGTTTTTTAAAAGTTCAATAAATTACTTCTTGACTGAGAAACCGTCGCCGGTTGGATCCAAGATCCATGGATAATTGTTGGGACACTCCATACAGGTGAAAAGACGGAGAGTTTCACCAGGCAATTCGCGAGTGCTAAGAGCGCAAGAGTTTGGCAAAGAGCAGTACGGCTGACCCTTAACATCACACTTTTCTTTCCATTCTTGGAAGTCACGGAGACCGTTTAATTCAGTTGGGTTCTGCATCCATTGAATGACTTGCAAGTTAGTGACGAAATAAACATCGTTACGTCCCAACATCTCCTCGATGAACTTGATCAACTCCTCACGGAATTCCTTCTTACTCTTCAACCAGGAAGCATGGAAGTTAAGACCTAATGGTGCGCGGTTGCTGTTGAAGTGACGATTGAAGTTGTGACGAAGCAGACGGCCGAATTGTTCACCAGTTTGGATGTTGGAGCAAGAATCTACCATATGACAACCAGGAAGAGATTCATCGAATGTTGGATCGTCACGACGATCGAGTTCGTTCATGACCATTTCCCAGACTGGGTGAGATCTGGATGGACAGTTGTGTGCGTTACCATTGCATTTATGTGGCATGCGGAAGTACAGAGTGTATGGCCAGATTGGGACACGTCCAAGGGAAGCAGTGATGGAAGCATCATAAACAAAGAATTGATCGCTCATCATTTCGAATTGCTTGTTACCACCAACGCGAAGGTATGGGGCACGGACACCAATGATGGAACCGTCGGTTATGTTGGCGAATCGCTCAACGATGAGACGGGCACCAGCCATCTCAGCAAGCCAGTCGTCGTAAGTACCCTGAGTCCAGTAGTTGGGATCATCTTTGTGAGTAAGAGAGAAAACAGCAATTTCATGGCCACGGCGGTGCAAGTCTTGAACGGCGGAATAGTTGGTGTATTTGTGGGAGACAAAGAAGGTACCACGGATCTGACAACCGTTGGGGTTAGCACGTTGTCCATTGAAGATGTCTTCGTACAAGTCAATGTTGTCGACGTTAACAGCACCGTTGAAGGAAAGTGTTATCATTTGTGGGACATTAGCTGGTTCAAGTTGACCGGGGATGCGTGTGCCATCAGCAGAGCAGAAGCAATCAGGAAGGACGCATTGGGTTTGGTCACAGTCTGGAGCTCTATTTGGATCAGTTTCAACAGCTGTGAATATATTTATACGTTAGCAAGCATATTTCACAAAGTTTTGTTAAATATATGGCGCTAAAGATACTTACTGCAGGAGTTTTCATCAGATTCATCCTTGCAGTCAGGTTTGCCGTTACAGAAAAGATCTTTTTCGATACACTCTCCATTACCGCAGGACAATTTGCCTTCGGGGCACACTGGTTCGTCAGTTTTGAAGATTGGGAGCACCTTACGTGGCTCTATTTGTATACAAAATAATTATTAGAAAATGCCTACCACAAAAAGTACCAAAAAAGGTGACCAAGTTGACTGATGCTTGTGTGGATTGCTTTTGTTTGGCTATATACAAGTGTTTCATTTTCATTCTGTTGCCGCGTGATTTTCATTTACTTTTTTGCAATAGAAAGTAGCTTACTTATTGAAACGTAATGAAAGAGAAGGTTTAGTCACATTGTTTAAGAGGAACATAAAAAGAAAACAGAAATGTATGATTGACCAAGAATCAAGTTTACTCATTGAAACAGAAGGAACATAAATTTAAGGGAGAAGAAACAGAACAAGAAAATGTTTATTGTATCAAACGTGATAATGAGGTGTGTGAATGTAACGTGATGCTTAGACTAATATTAAGAGATTAGCAACATATTAAAAACTGCCAAACCAGTTAATTATTTCTTAATCACATACTACTGGTTATTCAACGGTAGAAAAGTTGTTAATTGGAAGGATTAGTGCAATTAAAAAGCACCAGTGCGTTTTTTTTTCTTTTTGTGAAGAAATACTACTTTCTACTCGTCGGCGCACACGCCGCCATTTTGTGTAATAATACAGCTTGCATTTTGCGTAATATCGGCCGAAACCCAATAAAATTTTGTGCCGTCACCCCGTCGTGCCGAAATGCCAATTGCGTTCGTTTGTAACGACTTACTCTCGAGTTTGTCACAATTCGTGACTTTACCCTTCCAGTCACAAGTCTGTTTATCGATGTCAAAAGCCAATCCACTCGGGCATGTGATTTGTTTTAGACCGGATTTGGTACACCTGAGATGGGACAATTCGAACAAAAACAGTTAACATCGTGTTACGATGACCAAGAAATACTGCGGATATCTAAATTGAGACATTACCGTTTTGAACTTTTTTCATAGCATCACTGAGGATGATTCTCTAAGCAAATGAAATACTAGTTGGCATTTAGATATCAGGCACTATTCCTTCTGGAGACTTACTTTCTACGCGATCGCAATTTTTAACGTTTGTTTTCCAATCGCACGTTTGGCGGTCAATGTCGAATGCCAAGCCAGCAGGACACTTCACTGATGCCAAACGAATCGAACCAAGACCTTCAGTATTTTTATCGCACCTGAATTAAATCAAAATCGCCCCATATCGCATTAAACATTAATTTAAAAAATTACAGCATGCTTGCAACAAACAAAACCCCACTTATAACATGAGTAGCAGAAGTAATAACTTTCAATTATACCTGACAACATCTCTGCAGTCCCCTTCCGTGGTCAAACGGAAGTACTCATCAGCGGGACGGTTCTCGCAGAGTTCTTCCGCAGTGGGATCTCCTTCTACGGTATCATCGTCTTGGGCCAAAGCTAAAATATATAGAAAAGTAAGCATCGCCACAAATGATGTCAAAGGATGGGCAACAACTTTTACTCGCTTATCGAATTTGGAATCGTTGCGCGAAGTGTTTAACCTTGTAGAAAACAAGGAACGCTCCAGCTACGAAAAGGAAAGTTAAAACCAAAACTCGTTTTCAAGACAAGATTAGTAGGTGTGTGCGTGTGTGACTTTTACTCGGCCGCGGTGCAAACGTTAGCGAGAGGTGCGCGAGATGAAGTTGCTGATATTCTGCAGTTGCGAAGTCAATGGAGCGCCTTGAGCGACACAGAACCAAGAGAATGAAAACTAAATATGTGAGCGACTAACCTTTAAGTATACTGAAACAAATATTTTATAGCTTCATAAACCAACAGGGATTGAATGTAACTTAGCACAGGATTTTAAACGCCTTAAATTGTGTTTGTAACCAAATTACATTTAATTCTTGTTTTTTGCCTTATTTCTAGATTCTATTAAGTAAACTTGTGTTCTTTTAAGTAACTAATAAAAAGTAAAGATTTTCAAGCACTTACCGAGCCCAACCAACAACAAACAACACAGCCAAAGAGTTTTGTTAGCCATGCTGAGACCTCAAGCACTAGCCAAGAAGTGGCGCCCGGCGGGGCTTTATATTTATATCGCAACGCTTTTAGCTAGAGCGCATGCGCTTTTTGCTCTTCCTTCTCTTCCACCTGGCTGGCGTTCCTGCCGACCTGCAAGCAGTCGGCGACCGTGTTCACCGTGTTCACTTTCACCCGGACTGGACAACTCGACACCAAGAAGCAACTTGAGATACTGACAATGTTTCTCGATAGGTGACTCTACTTATATCAAAGTGCCTTTGGAAAATGGCCGACTGATCCTAATTGGATAAGGCAATTAGTTCTATTAATTTCTACTCTCTAACCTTTCCACTCAAAATAAAAGCAAAATTCAAGAGAAATTAATAAATTCACTGCTATTTTCATTTCATTTACTTTGATTTATGCTTCTAGAAGTGTATAAAGAATTAATGGTCACAAAATGAGATTACCTGTGATTCAAAGAGAATAACAGTTGACATTCGTCAAACAACGCGTAATCAAGGCTTGTTCACCTTGTCGTTTATGTACGGATTGTGCTAGATCTCACGAATCTGTTATTAATTCAATTTATTAATCATAATTAGAGCTGAGTGGAGCAGAAACCTTCCTTGACATTAGTTAGCACGGTGACATTTGTATTTACACTGCGGCCATTTTGCGATCATCTCTGTAATGCCCCAACGACGGCTTTCTACATTCTTGGAGCGTAAAGATGAGGATTTAATTATGTACGTACGCAATCGGCATCTCTGAGAAAACCTAGAAAAATACATCTCAACTCTGCTTACATAAATTAATAATTTCGAAATCGATGCGACTTGCTGGCAGCACCAAATCTCTCATCCTACTTGCTATGACAATGTGTTTTAATATATGAATATTAACTAGATTCAAATGCGCTTGTTTTCTGATTTTTCCTGGCGTACCCATTTGGAGCGCATAATTAATGAGCACCTGAGCGCATAACATATCTAAGCTGATGCATTTTTTTATTGTATTTTTAATACAATGTTGATCATTACATGTTTGAAATATTCGAGGTGTAGATATGTTCTCGGACATTCTACAAGTAATTAGATGACATTGTCTTTAACCTACAAAATAATGCACACGACAAGACAAGAATGCCAATTGTCGACAATATCATGCGTCTTTTGCAAGAACTTGCGCAGACTTTATCTGTGATTTTCTTGCCAGTTTGGTTACTTTGACTCGTTTAAACTGCTTAGTGCGGTGACAACTTTTAGTTTCTCTTGTTGGAATGCTCATCGTCAAGTTTGTCTTCGAACGTATGCATATTGTGCTTCGCCCAAACATCGTTAAACTGAGCAACGAAATAAATAATTCATTGTGCGTTTACGTTTTGTTACAAAGTACCAAAACATAGGCATTTTCTGTCTGCGGTTTCCTTCTTTTGTGATGGAAGCGCATGGAGCATTCATCCGTAAAACATGCTTAAATCTAAAATAAGTAGTAAATGTGCTACTTGCGCTCTGTTCTCACTGCCACATAATGCTAATAATTACACCTCAGTGGTATTTGTCCAATGGCAGAAAGCTGCGTTTTTCTTCACGCACTTTGCATTACAAGGCTGTTTTCGTAATGTTGTAACAAGGAAGCAGGTATTCCATCAAATGCAATAAAATCTGTTTATATTGGAAACTTCTTACAATTTGCCTCAAAAGACAACATTTCATTTCCTTCGAAAACATTTCCGCCTAAAAGATCATCAAATTGAACTTTAGATCTTCCTAGATAAATTAATTGATTCAGTCATAGAGAAAAAGGTAATCAAATCAATACTAGTAGTAAATGTGTAAAATCCAAGGTCTTCCACCTTTTCCTCTTAAATTAAATCGGCAAGTAACATTCAATGTTTTTCACTCATCAAGTCAGGGCAACAACATGCTCTTTATTCTTCTGAGAAGGAACAAAATCGAAGACTAGTTTACGGTTCTTTATAGTGTTTTGCAATTGGTAGTAATGAAATATGTACAAAAGCCCAAGCGAAGAAATTACATAGTCACGTTACGCCGTTGAGTTACATTATTCTAATGCCTGCTGGAATTATTCATGCGCAAATCGTACGCGTACGTACGCTGCATGTTTCGATGAAATGTAAGAAAGGCAAGAAAAAAAGGTGTAGGAAACCGCGCCTTACCTTTAGCTGCGATGCTTATTGTGCAGATAATAATAGAGTGAGTGTTCTCTATGCAGTATCGTAATTCTGTTGCGACGTAACGAATATACTGCTAATCCATGTTACCATCTTGGAATTGTTTAATGATTCTGGTTTTTAGAAAAAAGATATCGAATTTTATTGGGCTAGTGATAAGAAAGGAATTTCAACAAGAAGGTAATTTTGTGTAACATCTAGTAGAAAACAATTGATACCGGTTTGCTAATAACTCCTTCTTGGTATTGTTTGATGTTGTAAACTGCACATCGCTGAAATTTTCATTTTGAAATCGCCAGCAATCGTTGCATTTTCTACACCAATCTTCTGTCCCAACAGGAATTCGCTTACATAACATAAAAGCAATGATATACGCTTATCGCGTTTCATCTTTGCGCCTAGTGTCGCGGAATAGTGATTACCACGCATCTTCATCGTTAGACAGAAGATGCAAATTTGTACATTTGCAAATTGCTATTTGCAACGCTCACATGTCAAGCGCAATCAACACGTCGCGTCGCTACATAATCGGCCTAAAGTAAACATTAATAAAGCGGAGTTAATGTGCAGAATTTTAGCCACCAAGAAAGAGAAACTTGTTTGGAATTTCCAGAAGTAGGTGATCACTATCGCGTGTTCGAATATTAAAGATGCATTAGTCAAATTCACTATTTATTGTCGTGCATGCTGCTGCTAATTTCAATGTTAAGCTCTGATTGCAATCCGAAGAATCAAATAGCAAAACGAAAGTTCTCTATGAATGTCTCCACGCCTCAAACTGTGCCAAACCGCAATAAAAGGTGTTCTTTTATTTTCTTTTCGCGCGCGTCGAGAGCTATGCCAACTGCTTCGACAAGAACTCCATTGTTTGGACGAATACGAAATTTGATTGAAGCGTTTATTATGCGTGCTTTTTTGTGGCATGGCGCCATTAAAGAATGCGCAATAAATCTAACATTATCATATTTAGTTAAGGAGTGCTGTGACTAAAGAGGTAAATCTTCTCTGCTTCGGATAGAGCTAGCGATGATTAAACGTTGAATCCATCCGTGTGTGCGCAATGCCTCCAGTAACTTGCCTAACAAGCATTTACATACTGACAAAGTGGTTGCATTTAATTCTAATTGAAACGATTCGTCTTAGACGTACAGTAAGCAGTCTATAAATTAGAAACAAATAGCAGGTTGTGTAACATTCTGCACGTCTAGTAGTATCACTACTATGACTTGAATTACTCCATTTGTTTAGGTTGCGTTTTGGATCCATACAATTGAGCAACATTTCGGTGATTCCACAAGATCCACCATTATTATTATTATTTTCTTGGCGATGTTTAAATACATCCAAGTGCATGATACTTCTTGAAGAAGTAAGATAATTGAAATGAAATTTAAATATCAATTTCAACATTTTCTGATCTTTTAGGATTCTTAGGTGAATTATTACGATGGGAATCATGTGACCATGGCACACCATCTGTGTTGCCCATCGATAAATCTCAAACAATCGCCGCTTTCATTCCAGCAACATGATTTAAGGCATTGATCAAGACAATACATTGCAATTAAATGATATGCACAATGCTCTTTCATCGTTGCGTAACATATTTATTCTCCTCGTCACCACATTGTCGATGAAAAACTGTAGAAACTAATTACGCTTGTACATTGTAACAAAATCCATTCTAAATGAATGCATTTGTTGAATAACTTTGGCTAAATACAGGATAATGATTTATTAACGCATTCATAAATCAACGTTAGGCGTATTAAGGTAAAATAGAAATTCTTTTCTAGAGATATTGTTGTATTCATTGTTTGGGGAATAAGTTTAACGAGCTTTAAAGGAACTGCGGTCAATTAAACTTTCATTAGGATACAAAATGTCCTTCGGTTTCTGCTTTTATGTGACGCTGATGTTAATGAATCAACCATCGAATTGATCAACGTAAAGGAATTGTTGACTTGTGCGTCAAATTGAGAAACGCAATATTCTTGGAAATTGTTTAGCACTTTGACATTTTAAGTTTAATTTCTATACTTGTTTGTTTGAAATTCATTAGGAAAACAAGTGAGTGCTGCTCTAAGAAGCCAACAGAATATTCGTTTTGTTTTCTACGAATTACTAGAGTGGCAAAAACTGTGCTTAAAGCTCACAATGCAAATTGCTGTAGCCAATAATGATGATTCGAATTGAATTCTGTTTTAATCCATCGGTCAGTGGCGTTAGATGTGACCTGCCTCGCTAATTGTGACTTAGGTACACCAGCGCATCGTAAATAATAATTAGCTAGATGTTTTATGTATGTGCCTCGCGTCCCAGGAAATGTGGAAGCGTTCGGTCGCTCGAAGGATGAGGCACAGCACGTAAAACTTTCACGGTCAGGTTCATTGCCAGCTCGTGCTTAGTATGCTCCTTAAATTGAATGAAACGAATCGATAATGACGATAAATATAAATAATCAAGACAGATGGACGTCAAAGTGAAGAAAACCACCAACGCCCACTTCCGCATCATTTCAACTGCGTGTTTCATTTTTGGCTGCAATCCAACCGCGAGATGAAGAAGAACGGGTTTGTTTAAACCAAGCAAAGAAAGTGAATTTTTGATTTCGTATAAAACTTTTTTTGTTTTTTTTCTAGGTCAAAACATTTTACAGGTAATAACACAAGACATAAAAATTTCACTTTGATTGATTTAATTTAATTTATTAAGAACAAATCTAAGCTTTTGACTTTTCATAGAGAATAACCTCTTAGAAATAAATTCAAGGAAGGGCAAATGAATAAAATCTTAGAAAAATAAATTGCATGTCTTGAATAATTTGAATTTATAAGTAATTCTCAAGGAATTCCGCAAATTCATTTAATTAACCAATTTGCATTTTAAAAAGTCGTTGAGTGTCAATCAAACCATGATCTAGTTTTGCACATGTTCCATCAAATTCAAAATTGTAACGTGAAAGCAACACAAAGCAACAACAATTCTGCATCCAAAGTTAAGGAGTTTTTAAATAAATTATGATGAACATATTAAAATGTATGCTCGTGTTTATAGCATTTGATCGCGTTAAGCATAATTTCATGCATTTGTCACAATTTACATCGCTGATATGGCCTTGATCAATGGAATTAATGCGGTTTAGTGGTGTGTACTAGCATACCAACATACACTTACGATCTGACCACTCGGATATTTATTACCATGATAAGAAACGATGTGACAATGGTAATTTTTCCTCTGGTAAAACATGCAGCTGTGGACTTGTTACAAGTACACAATTTACAATCTACTGGCTGGTGGCTGAGAAACAAGTTGGGGACGACTCAAAAGTGAAAGTGTTCAAGTCAAGCTCAACAGCATCCGATATGTGATGTTGGTTGGATCAATAAAATCCTAATAAAATATTAGTTAGCTCTAAACGTGCTTGGGTTACTTTTCAAATCATCAAGAAACTGAATTTCCAAAGGAATTTAAATTAAATTTGTCACAATTCAAGTTATTGTTGGCAATTTGAAAGCAGTAATAAACAATTACGACTTGTTAATTGATTTTGTTGTTGCACCATGTAGGAAACACGTTGCACATGTAAAGTATGAGTGAAAGCTTTGGTGTTTTTCAATCGAAATGCACCTAATGTGCAATCAAGTTCATTAATATTCAACCAATTAATATCGTAAACGCATTTTAATGCTTTGCTAATAACTTGCTCATTACAACAACTATTGAGTCAAGGTTTCTTACTATTCGATAGGTTTTTGTCATCGATTTGCACGACCGTATGTACCCATTCGACGCATGTTGATGAATAATTTGCTGGGTTTACTTTGTTTTTTATTACCATTCTTTAAACATTATTGTATTACATGTATGTACGCTGAAAGTGCGTGCATTGGCACACTTCGCTTGCTTAGATTACGCCTCTTCATTTATTTTATACAGAGAGAATTCCTGCCCTTCGACATTCAACCTTGTTGTTCCATTTTGGGTCGTAGAAGGTAAAAATATTAATTTAAAAAAAAAACTATTAACAACAAAAAATTATAAAATCACGCGCATTTGCAGTCGATTGAGTTAAATAAATATGTTTTTAGTAAGGCGGAAGTATCGTATCGCCCCCTTCCCCATACGTTTCATTTAATTAAAACATATTTTCAGATGGTGATGATGATTGGAGATGGTAAGGGACGCGCGGACCGCGAACTGATCAAACACTAACAAGTCCCATTTGCACGTGCACACGGCACAAAATGGCGGGCGCGCCACGTCACTGCGCTCCTGCATTCGCATCTATGAATAAATCTCGATGGTGTTGGTATCGTTGCGGCTGCCTAGTAGGTGATACGACTATCTTCGGATTGCGATCTGACTTGACTTAGAAGAAACCGTCGCCGGTTGGGTCGTTCAGCCATGGGTAGTTGTTGGGGCAGCGAACGCATGTCTGCAGATTGATGGTTTCCCCGGGAACCTCCTTGGAGGTCAGCTTGCAGGTGTGTGGCACCCAACAGGCGGGTGTACCTTCGACGTTACACTTCTCCCTCCATGGTTCAAAGTTTTTGCTCTCTGTCACCGTACGCGGATTTTGGATCCATTGGATGACCTGCGTCATGGTGACAAAGTAGACATCGTTGTGGTTGGCGAGGATCTCATCCACCCAGTAAAGGAAAGCATCCAAGAATTCGGCGTTGTTCTTCAACCAGGCAGCGTGGAAGTACAAACCAAGTGGAGCACGATTAGTTTCATAGTGACGATCAAAATTGTGGTTAAGGAAGTTGTAAAATTGATCACCGGTGAGGATGTTGGAGCAGGAATCAACCATAGCACATCCAGGGACAACTTCTTCGGAGGTAGGATCTTCACGACGATCTAATTCGTTAAGGACCATTTCCCAGACAGCGTGGGATCGAGTTGGGCAAGATTGTAGGTTACCGTGACAACGGTGTGGCATGCGGAAGTACATGGTGTATGGCCACAGTGGAGGATTACTGAGGGGAGCAGTGATAGTGGAGTCATACAAGAAAGCTTGTTCTTCCATCATGGTGAACTGGTTGTTGCCACCTACACGGAGGTATGGGGCACGGACACCAACAACGCTGTTGTCAGTGAGATTGGCGTATTTCTCAGCGATGATTCTCATACCAGCCATTTCTTTAGCCCAATCATCAACGGTGGCATTGCTCCAGAAACGTTCGTCATCGTTGTGACTATGCATAAAGTAACAACAAGACGATAAAATAATATCCCGATTTTAATTAAAATTAAGCTTACGTAATAGAATGGACTGCAATTTCATGACCCTTCCGGTGCATCTCCTGAACAGCAGAGTAGTTGGTATATTTATGGGAAACGAAGAAAGTAGCCTTGATATCACATCCATTAGGATTTTTCCTCTTGCCATTGAACATTTCCTTGTATAAATTGATGTTGTTATTGTTGATAGCATCATCAAAAGTAATAGTAATCATCTGTGGGGCATCCTTAGCTGGAAGGTCACCAGGGACAACAGTACCATCCTCAGAGCAGAAACAATCGGGGAGAACGCACACAGCTGGGTCACATGGTGGTGCCCTATTAGGATCGTTGTCAATGTCTATAACAACAGCAATGGGAATATTGAATCGTGGGTTGTTTTCATTAAGTTTACATCGCGCATCAACAAATGGCAAAGAATGCGTCCAATGAAGAAGTCAGAGAATGAAAGTGGGTCTTTTCATAGCAAGCCGCACCTTGTGTTGAAGGACGACGAAAGTTTCTCGCTTTCGCAGTTTCGCCGCGTCATCGCAAGGTCCCCACATTCCTAAACGTGTTATAATGTACATACCGCAGGTGTTTTCATCTGAACCATCAGTGCAGTCCTTCTCGCCATTACAGAAGAGACCACGTTCGATACAGTTGCCATCACCACAAGCCAAAAAACCATCTTGACACAGAGGTTCATCGGTGAATAGAAGAGGTTTGACTTTGCGTTCCTTGTTCTTCAGTTTGCAGTTCTTCACTGAATCTTTCCAATCGCAAGTCTGCTTGTCGATGTCAAAGTAAAGGCCAGCCGGACATCTGATAGCTTGGAGACCCTAATAGTACAGAATATTAGCTCCTAGTGGCTTGTTTAATTTTCGCAATAAATTACCGATGATGTGCACTGAATGACATCACGACAGTTGTCACCCTCGCCGGCAACGAGACGGAACCACTCTCCGGCATCCTTGTCCTTACACAACTCGGCTTCGAAGCTGTCCTCTTTCTTCGCCGGCTCCTCTTGCGCCTCGACTGCAAAAACAATTCTTAAGTCACTGGCATCGTTATGCAAGCACCGATTTTTTCCGCTCGCTCGCTGCGTGTACTTTCTAATTAAAATCAATTTTTACATGGTGCGCTAATCACTAGACTTGAGCACGCTCTCCGGCGAGATAATCAAGGATATGCAAAACGGGATTTTAAGAGACTTGGCAAAAACAAGTGAAAGTTGTGGGTATTGAAATCAAAATCGAACTAATACTTTTTGAGAAATTGTGAACACACATTACATCAAAGTACCTCTCACACCTCAGGAATATGTTCAAATAGTATTAACCAAATTTTGGCATCCTACTTGTTATTTCTGATTTTTGTCAAGGTTTTTCAGGCTTACCGGTGTTATAGAAGGCGCATGCGAGGGCAAAGAGCAGAAGGGCGCAGTGGAAGCGCGCCATCTTCGCAAATTTTCCTTTGTGCAGGATTAGCACCAGCCGACGTCCAACAGGTAAACTAATCGCGCACGCGAACCGAAGTTACCTCCTTAGTGCACCGACAGCGAAAGAACACACCGAACGCACGACTCTCGCACCGTTGACAAGCCCTCCGCTCCGTGGACGTGCGCGCTTTTATACTCGGCCTACATCCACTACCTCGCGCTTGGACGGTACGATCCATGGTGGCATGGTCGGCGACGTCACCGCAGACTATCGCAGCACGACGTGCATTGCCCGCCTTGTCCTGCAGACTCCTGCTTTTCTGCAAAAAGCTACATCCGTGAGATATGCACTTACCAGATCGCAAGCCAAAAAACCCAACTAAGTTAGTACCTTAACCAGTCAACCCAAACTATTTCTTCGTATCTTTTTTGGAAGATTCTAAAGCTTGAAACAAAAAATGCAGATTGTATAACTTGCACTGTGGAAAATGCATAAAAGTTAATGAACTTTACGGAACTTGAGATATTATTTATTCGAAGTTAATTAAATTGTCCCCATTCTAAAAACCTTGCTTCAATCTACCATTCTTGCTTCAGTTATGAGTATAAATAATTAATCTGTTATTAATAAATTACATAATTAACACCTTCTTCTAAATCCAATAAAATATTTCTGATATTGACATGGCAATCATTGGAGGCATCACTAACGTCGCTTAATCATCAAACTTCCTATGATAGTAATGTCCAGACACATCAAGTTAAAAGTTATATCAACATAATTAGACCATAATGTACACATTTATTAATAAGTAGTGTATACCACTGAATTCATTAGTTGTATTGCGCACCTAATGTGTCTAATGGCTACGTTAAGTAATTAATTTCACGTACACTTTCACGACGAATTTTAACGTCTGCCTAATAAACGACTCTGGAAATAATCAATTAAAAACAGAGTGTTTTTCAAATTGTGCTAAACTATTTAGTCCAGGTAGCTTTTCAAAGAATATTTGTTGGATTTCTCTTGGAAAATCAGTGTGTGTCATCTTCTAGTTGACTTTGAGGTGCAATTATTAAATACAATGTTGTGATTGTCTTAGGTGTACGCTGCAAGTTTCTTAATTATAACCACAAACATATGCTTATACATGACGTGCAAATCAAGAGTTTACAACGTCGTTAGTAGTAATTAAGAGACAATTGCGAAACATGGCAAAAATGGTGAAGATTTGTATGATTGGTCTGACACACTTTTTTATGTTTGTGGTTAATTGCCACTGTGCAAGATGAACTAGTAACTTACTCATGCTAAAATGACGATTGTAAAATACAACAAACGTGGCTAAATTAATTATGGCAATTTGGGGAATTAGAGAAGAAGTAAATGTTGTTCATAAAGAATAAAATTTAATTGAATCCAGCAAGCAATTCGTGTTTTCGTTATTACCAAATAATCGGCTTTCTAAATTTCAATAAAATTGTAGTCCATATTTTATTTGTGTACGATTGCAATGTAGTGGAAAATGAAACTATTATGAAGAATGATTGCATAAAAGATGAATTTCTTTTCAAACCGGATGTTGATCAATGATTTACTCACTGTTTTATGTTTCGGAACTCTTGACTGCATTCGGAGAAATGTTTACAGCGAATGCATTTTTTAAATTTTATTGTGGCGACTTTTCAAGTCATTTATCTTGAGATAGGTATGTCGCTTGAAGACCGCTTGCATTTTAAGCCAAGTCGAGCTCAGCAGTGTGGTGCCAGTTTCAATATGTTATAACAAGTGAAATGCCTTCACCTTGAACCACCTTCTCGCATAATATTTGCTAGCCAGAGAAAAAATGAAGGAAAACGTCGAAGATGTCTTGAGCACATTGAAAAAACACTTTTTGACGCATTGTTTTTAGTAAAAGATTAATTTGCTGAAGCTGCAAATTTGACAGCTTAATTTGCATATTCAGATGTTCATGCAAAAAGCTTGCAAAGGTGTCAAGTTACTAACTTCTTTTGTTCTACTTTACTCTTGCACCGAATCGCATCATGTTTTCTCGCTTGCTCATAGTCCTCTCAGACGTACAGAAGTAACAAATAAGAAATAACAAACGAGAGTGTTATGCACGTTATGCGAGCGAAAAATGTGGACATACCAGTTATCCTTCGAGCGCACGCTCCCATCTTCGAGGCTCAAAAAAGTAGTGAAAAGTAAACCAATCTTATGCAGGTTGATATGCCAAATATGTCGAAAATGTTGCATACACTTTGGAAGAATTTGAAGCCTTTCAAGAATCGATTGAGTTTTTCTTAAGTTACTGGCAAGACCAACAACTCACCAGAACTTCAAGAAGCAAAAAATTAATATGAGCTGATAATAACCATAACCAGTCACCAATGGATTGCATCGTTGGCGAAGAGAAGAGCAAAATGTCAATTTATGCAAATGTGACTCATCCAGTCGCGCACGAATTCATAAAAGGTTATTGTGTTTCTCTGTGTAAAGTTGAATGTCATCTTTGATTTGAAAGAACAAGAATTGAATGAATACATTTTCTCAGTAGGATGAGGATTTGTCAATGTAATCTACTCGAGTATACTTTGTGAAGGAGTAAGTTATTCATTACATTGACTTTATATTTGATGTCAAATTAACCAATAATTCCATTGAATAATTGAGTAAAAGTGATTAATAGTTTTCATATGTGAATAATGTATATTGGAAAAATTATTTTTGTTTTAATTAACCTACCAATCACCAAAAATGCTTTCTAACCATTAAATATTTATGTTTTTGTTATGAATTTCCATAAATAACGCTCAATTTAATTTCTAATTATTGGTACAGACCATAAAGGTAAAGTAAATCGATTGGAATTCTGTAACCAATTGCGTAATAGATTGATAAGAATATTATCATTAAATTCGTGGGGCCATAAATTGTGATTACGTAGCTACCGCATTTGCATAACTTCAACTCGGGTTACTTTGTCAACATTGCATTGTTTTATTACGCGTAACGTGGTTTATTTGAGCATAAATAAATTTTCTAATTTTCATCATACGTTAATTTCTTTGTTGCTAATTAATAATTCCACTTGAAGTTGAATTACTTGAAAATATAATCTTTATGTTAGGCAACCAATATTACTAACTGCTGCAACTTATACAAATTAATGACACTTCGTACACAACATTTCTGTGGATTAGCTGCATTAATATTATCCAAATTGATAAATTGGTTGATTTTAATTCTATCGCCATTTGTTTTCTTCACTTTACGTTCATTTTTTACCTTCATTAAATTAGCCGCATTCGTAGCGTGCGGCAAAGTTTTCACCTCTGACGAAAAAAACTTGATCGCATTAGGTGCGAAATGCATAGAGAAGGTTTTCTAGAGCTCGTAACTTTTACCACCCTCGGTTACACACTAATTGCGCACGTGCAAAAATCAACTTGTGAATACACAGAACTGAAAGCCAATGGCATTCAGAAAAGAAAAGCAGAAAAGTAGCAAATTGTACTGCAAGCATACAATATGTAGATGGTAAGTCTTTATAAGTATTTATTGTATTATGTAGAGGGTAAGTTTGGTAAATTCATGCAAGAGCATACGCTACGGATGCGACGAAATCCATTAGGATTATCAAGATTGATTACTTTGCTAATAACGTGGTGGTTAATGTGCTGATGGC
>JAODGC010000006.1:7169624-7194114 GCA_027574925.1 Ecitoglossa quadriceps | reverse complement strand
ATAATAACAATGGACAAGGGTGAAACGTGCAAGGACGAGTGTCATAATAATAAACATTTAGCCCTCAGCTAGACCTCGACTTATTTCATCAGACCACCCCACATTTCCTTGTTCTATTTATGGCCGATGCTTTCATGATATCCAACATTTTCAACAGTTCAAGTGCAATTTTATTTCGACACGTAATGCTTTTACTGGTGCATGGTTTAGAGTGTTTGCCGAGGACGACCTTCACCGAGGGCACCTTTTCACGTGGCTATTTTTGATGGGGCAGGAAATCACATGTGAAGCGCGCACGGACGTTTGACATCAATCAAAAACTTTGATTTTGGTATCAGGAAACAATTGATATACCAACATTTTGCAAATTGAGTGTTCAGGACGGAAAATTAATGAAGAAGGTGTTTATTTATTAGGATTGTTAAAGAACTTGCTTAAGCAAGTTATACTCAATTTCAAAGCGTTGCATTTATTGATTTTGTTAAATTAAAAGAAATTAATCACTCTTTGATTTCTTCTTTTGCCAACATTTTTATGTCTCTTGTGCGTGTAAAATTTTCATTACTTCAATTACAACTCTTCAAATCACATAATTTACTCCTTGCGTACTTCAAATGACATTGACGTTCACATCCGGGTCAAGGTCCTTGACACGCACTGGAAGGTTTCCAATGCTTCTCTTGAAACAACGAGCGCAAGCAAGGGTTATTGGTTCCTGCACTCAAATCAATTTCTATTCTTTAACAAGAAAAAAATGTTTAGCTTCTGCGTCAAAAACGGTAGAAAATTTATGATACGAAAACGGGCACGTCTGGAAAAATAATGTCTTGCTTATAAAACGTTTTCGGTGTTTTTAGCTTCCTTCCGTCTCAAGAACAAATTATTTCTAGGCTAATAATGTATTGATGGTTGAAGACTTGATATATTTTCAGATTCAGTTTTAGTAGAATGTACAAGACGGATAAAAGCAGGCTCAGCCTTATTTTTATTTACAACGTTTTCAAATTTTCCTCATTCATTTTCGTTTCGATGCTATTGAATTGTTTCCAGAAAATCAATTATAGTGGAATTATAGAAAAGTAAAGAATACTTTGTTTGATTATTTAATCCTATAATATATTTGTATCTTTACTCTGGAAGACATTGGAAGGACTGTGACTGAATTAATTGAAATTACTAAAATTTATCAAATTGATTTAAGTATTTTCTTATTTGTTTGAGGTGTAAGGTTCGGACGACGAGGTCAGTGAAAGGAAGACGCGTGCCTTATTCACGAAATTTTACTTTCACAGCCTCCGGAGGTGTGGACGGCGGTGCCAGCGCGTGCCTCTGCACGCAGGTGACGCAACGTGAGCATCATGATATCACCTATCGATAACATCCCGGATGCGTGCCAGTGTGAAAAATCTATGATAAAATAAGGAAAGCAGTAGTGAACACAATTTCTAATTTTCTTTCTTACAAATTTTTGCATTTTTTCAAATATCTTTTTGGTATAGAAAATTCAAAATTTAAATAGATTCCCAAAACTATTAGAGTGTAAACCATTAGAGTAGAAAATTGCAATTTCAACATTTAATACTTGTTTATTTTCATTGTGAAGATTCAACAACAAAAGGTAAACAAGTCACCAACAGCTAAACAAAAAGTGCGTTAGAGGGCAGCACCTTATGGACCCACTGTATTCCAGGCAAGCTTCAACTAATCTTGATCTCAGTTGGTTTGAGACAAAAACGTAAACAACTCTCGCTACACTTTTACAATCCAGAGGATAGTTTTTATTTGACCTAGATATCTAATCATTTATTGGTCAATATTGCACCATTCTCAGTCACATCTGTAATCACATCATCTTTAAATGGGATGGTCTAGCAGTCCAATCCTGGGACTTCTAAAATTAGACCAACGCAAATTGCAATTGCAACCATCTTTTCTACTATATCGCTTTAATGTAGGAAGAATAAAAAAACTAAAATGAACTGTAGAATGAACAGGTTAAATTTGTAGAGTATGAATGATACTACTGTTAAACACACATGATTTCAAATTGAAATTGGATGTATCTGTATCTAGATTTATGCAGAATTCGGTAAAATACGTGTTTCCAATATACACGAATTTATTGCTTGTATTTTGATTGAGAGATGTGTTATGATGCTGTGCTTTGTTTTAATCTATATCTGGGATTTGTATGTTGGTGGGAATACAATTGAGATTTTATCTGGGTCTAGCAATAATAATAATAGCAATAAATAATTCAACAAATTATAGAATGAGGTACCACTTTACGGAAGAATCACTGTTCTAGCAAACAAAGAGTGACAAATACCCAAACACTCAGAAATTTTTTCTTTAAATATGATTCAAGTTTAAGATCAACTTTTGTAACAAATAAAAATGTTGATTAGCCTGCATCTGATTACTCCTGGTACAAATAAATCACATTCCTAACCTTAAAACACTAATTTATGTACACGAAGATGAATGGAATGCAACTATTCGTTTCTGCACGCCGAATCTGACAGCAGCAGGAGATTGAATTATAAAATTCAAATCACAATTTAGTTCCCCAACACCATCTAATACAAGGCCCAATTCCATCCGGTGGCTTAAGGACATTACCTATGTTCAAGGTCGCTGAATTTCTATACCTCTGGCCCCAAACACATTAAAATCTTATTACACTTGCATTTTCAATGCAGATTAGTGTGCATTACATCAGGTTACACTTAGTTATGTGACTTGATTGAGGCATGACGTGCATAATTGAGTGAAATTACATTATATTCATATTTTCAATGTAGTATTATACTGGTTTGAGTTAGGATTTATTTAAATTTAATTAAAATTATATTTGACGCGCTCTACACTCTGAACTTGTTGGAAAATTAGTATGCAATTATTGTGTTAACTCATAATAGATATTACTGATTACTGGACAGGTATGCAACATGTTGAAATTACAATCGTATGGCGCACACTGGAAATGTTCTATCGATTCTTTTGCGTTTGGGTGTACGTAAGTATTGTACGTGCTACCATACTTGAGACAGTCGGTGGCGGCAGTGGTGGTAGTTGGAAAAGCTAACAGGTGGATGACACGCCAGAAACGCGTTACCAACGAGTATTGTTATGTTATTAGATTTATCGTTTTTCTTGCCGCCTCCGCTGCCGCCGCCGATACAAACAAGATAATCTCAAAAAAAAAAATGCTAACAGACTACAAAATCAAACTATATATATATATTTTTAATTTGTTACTCTAATTTGATTATTTATTCAAATAAACCTAAGCAAATTTAGTTATAATTAAAACTACATTAAATTAATCTTAACAATTTGCCATTATCTCTACTTATGCACACTGATCTTAACTCCCAATTAAAGCAGAGCTCAGTTTGTCTAATAAAGTTGAGATTGCGTCAGGTGGAAAAAGCATGGCACACACGTGAAAATTGCTTCGTTAATATTGAACTACAAGTGTTCGGAGGCAAGGTGGAGCTTGGGCCAGGGTCATTGCCTCGATGCATTGATTAGCAAAAGGAAACGCCATTGCCACCCCCAAATGCCCTTGTCCTTGCCAGCTCTAGCTCACCTTACCAGTTGCAATTATCCTTCCGCATGTCTACTTGTTCTAGCATGCTTTGTTGCGTTGCTATGTTAGTTTATTACACCAAGCTGGATCCTAAAAACGGAAAATATAATGACAAGAAACATTAGATAAAAAACTAGTGTAAGCAAGGAGGAAAACAAAGAAAAGAAGCATGTTAAAACCTAACCTCAAATACAAGACGGAATTGATAGTTAACGTTCGAATCGATAAGTAATTAATTAAGTGGTTCATATCTATAGAAGAGTTGGACAATGCGCCAATAAATCCGGAAGGAGAAAGTATAGTTCAGAAATAACTGAATATTGTATATAAATACTATTACCAGCATGCTAATAGTAAATTATTTATGTTGCAAGTAGATTACTTCCAAAAGAAATAAATATTTGATATTTTTACTGTAGTAAAGTAAATAGGTTAATATTTATGATGAGTTTTCTATTTGTATATTAGAGATAGATAAAGTGAGTTAGGTAAGTAGATTAGTAAAGTTGCGCATGCGTGATTTTGAATTTTCCTTTTTTTAATTTCCCGACTTAACAGAAAATTACATGAAATAAACTAACATTTGATAAAATAAACAGCACTATAATTAAAATTTTTGCAAAGGGTAAATCCAAAAAACGCAATCTAAAATATAAAATGATTTTGCTTCAAAAGTATTTTCAAATTCACGCATGCGCAGCTTTCTACCATAGATGCGTAGTTGGAAACCTATTTTTTGCTCCACAATTATATCTGCAATGTTTCAAGCTAATTAAGACAAGTTCAGTGCGTGTATCTCATCTTTTTGCATGTCTACACAAAATGTCTAAATTATTATTGTTCCCGCCGCATTAAAAGCAAATTGCAATTCAAGTAATTGAAGTCCTTCATGGTCTTGAAACTATTCAGCTGTCCATAAAGTGAACTTCGTCGCGTCGTTTACACTAACTTCTATTTAACGTCTTCTCCTTCTTCGGGGTTTTATTCCCCTTTTACTATATTACTGGCAATATACATTTATCAGATGTCGCATTGTAGTGCTTTGTGCTGCCGTACGTTGCGCATTGTAAAATTACAAATTGAAGGAAATTAAGGGAAACATGTTGATTTCTGTGGTGAAAAAATAAACGTTGTGCAGTGTAGACTAAGTAGCTGTTTACGACAATCTCCTGAGAGTATTTTTGCTCTTTTTACTACAACGATGTAAACACATTTGCATTTATTTGCTTAACGAAGTGGGAAAAAAATGTGTGGAAATGCACGAAAGAAAGTAATGCACACATTAAAATTCGTTAAATTGATGTCATTGAAAAATTAATTATTCTACTTTGCGGTGGAATATTTTGCATGCTTTTATGTTGTAACTTTGTGTTATACAAACAACGCAATGCAGCTGTTTTAAATCTTTGAATAATCTGTAAAATTAAAACACAAAACACACAAGGAATGGAATACAATTGCATGCAAACGTACGCAAAAATACTGTCTTAATTCCACTTGACTTCTCCTCTGTTGTGCAAAAAAAAAAAAACTATTTTCACTCTCAACACGCAAGTCAAACATAACACTTCATATAATTATTCATTATTCACTTGCATTTTTTTTTTCCACCAACAATGTTCCATGGCATTCGTGTACCAAACTCTTGCCTACAGCATTTTGTTTATAATGGTTTACTATATACTCGGTGTAAAACAAATACAAAATCCAAACACTGGGGACAATGTGAACAATATTTTGATTTCCTTTCTCTAATCTGGACAATATTGAAATTTATTGTAATCAATAAATTCCAATTTGATATTCACACGTCCCCCAACCACTGTACAAATATATCGTATTGATGGTAAACAATAGGAAAAATTCAGTACATAATTAAAACATATCCGATTGAGAACGCACTTAAAATTATTTCCAACAACTTCTTTAAGTGAACATTTACACTATAACGCAAGTTAGTTTAAGAAAATCCAGACGTTATAAATTTTATTGCATTTTTCTGTGCTTGTAATTGCTGCACAGCAACAAGAACAAATGCAAATAAAACTTGCATGTTAAGCTGCCTTCTGCGCTGTGGTGCGTCCTATAAATAATGATAACAGCAAAAGGGAAAGAGTTACGAGCTGGGAATTGAGCGCAATAATAATTCAAGGATATCATACACGTAAACATTGTAGAAATATGTTTTAGATATAACAAATGATAACATGCGCTAGAATTTAAATAGAAAGCTCTCAAAAACACAGGAGCTTTTTAATTCGACAAATTAATCAATGTTGTTGGTTTCAGAAAGAAAATAATTAAGATTTTTATTGATTGATATTTTACAGTTCCAATCAGTTGTTACCTTGTTTTTCAATCAATGAATTTTATTTTGGCTACAAGAATCTAAGACTATTGCCCTAATTAACTTTGCTTTTTGCATTTAAAATCAATTTTAATTGAAAAGAAACAACAAAACCTAGTTATCATAATATTCTCTCCTCCTTCTTACTTGAGAGATTCCATTAATAATTATCTATTTTCTATCATAATTGTGTGCTGTAACTTGCCACCCAGCACTCACAAATATCAATAATACACTAATAACAGCCTAGACTATAAATAGTGTAATATACTTTGATTGAAACATGAGAATGTCACCGGTTGAGATATAAAACCACACAAAAAGAAATATGAAGGAAATAAGAAAAAAAAAATCAATTCTAGGTGGGGTGGTATTATTTTCATATAATGGACGGTAAAAAATTCAGTATAAGGGAAAACATTCACTGCGTCTAACAAATTGGCTAATAAAATAACAGACATGTAAAAAAGTGAAGATTACGACGAACAAAGCAAGGTTGGAAATAACCCAGGAATGGAAAAAAGAGCAGATTTATTTGATTTATTTACTTGAATTAACTTGTCCAGAAAACATTATTAATTCCTTTGGTTCTACCAATTCCAAAAAAAGACCAAAAAAATTAGTTGAAATTATCCTGAATCTACAACATTCATATTCAATAGGAAGTGTTGTGACTCTGGTCAACCACAATGCACGGCTGGAGACGACAAGACGACATTATCGCAATCGCATTTTAACTTTTCTGTCTCACAACACAGAGCTTTGTACATATTTTTATCATTTAATGAATGGCTGCATAAGAACAAAGCAGGAACATGCTGCAGTAGCAATAATTGTGTACTGAGTTAGTATTTTTCTCCTGTGGTGATGTAATCCGCGTTGGTCCGCATCATTTTGTTTACGATCACGTTGTTTTGAATGTGAATAATGTTGCTTAGCGTACGGCTTCGATGGATACATATTGTGATTGATGTGATGTAGAACAGAGGAAAACATAGTTATTGATAAGAAGAGACAATTTGAATATGTTATATGTTAGGACATAAGCATATGGTGCAGAAGTACGATATAATGCATATTAAATTTTCGGGAAATTAAAATTCGGGAAAGTGTGTTATAAATTCATGATTCATATAAAAATTATTAAAAAATGTAAAAGGTAAGATAGGGTAGGAAAAGATTTATGATGCTAACTTCGCAACTACGAAACAAATACTGTGCTCCTAGCAGGTTGAGCGCGTTCTTTATGCGGTGTAGGAGTGGTGGGGATAACGCGATACTAGTTTTGTAAGCGTAGCGAGAGGACGTTGCAAGTCTAGTACATCACACGCACTCAATTAAGGTTGGTTATAATGTTCTAAAGTTAGTTGATGTAAAAATAGTATTTTATATATTACAGCGGTTTTATGTCCAATTCTCAGTAACAAGAGTGTTTTTTATGACTACTTGTAACTTAAGTTATTTACTTCACAACAGAAAAAGTCTCCTCTTTCCTCCTTATTAAATTTCCTATATTCCACCCGAATAATACCCTCAAGCCCAAGTTGATGTGCACTGAAAAATGTAAAACACATAAAGTATAAATTCCCAACTTTCATTACATCCGCCACATCGTCCAGGACTTCCCTTTGAGCAACAACGCGTCGAAAACAATTTCCACACAAGTCCCATTGTGCCAGCCACCCCCTTATTAAAGCAGTCCTGCCCTCTCGGCATCCGCCACAATAGAACAAGCGGACTGCATTCGCTGCGTGAAGGTACAAGTACAATGTTAGAAGGTCTGAGTCCTGAACCTTGACCCATTCCGCGTTCAGCAGCCGCCGCCGCCGCCACCGCCGCTATAAACTGCTGTATGAGTGCGCGCGTCGGCCGCCCTCCCGGCCAGGATCGGCATCGGCTACCGCCGCCAAGCATTAACCGTGGCCGCGGGCAACGCACACGGTCGACGCGTATTGTGTGCGCCGCATCGTACTCTCCACGCGTAATTCGCAGCGTCGCGACGCCGAGGCAACTGTTGCTCGCCCGTCGCAATAGTTGGAAACTTTGCGCATTTTACGAGGATTTCATAATCTTTCTGCTATGATTCCATGCAAAGTTTTTAAGCTGGTGCGAGGTAAACTTTCAGCCGAGTATCTAGCATTAAGTGGTTAGTGAGAAGTGGTTTTGATTTACTACTTCTTTGAGTGATACTTGTTTAGTTGATGTGTACAATGTTCAATGTAAAAAAAGTGTCAGCAATGTTGTAGTCAACTGCAATTGATGTCCTGCGACCGCGTGAAAGAGTAAAAGACTAAATACAGTGCTGTCAAAGTGACAAAAGGAAACTTTCGAAAATATCATCCAATACTACTGTGAATGTTAGATTTTTATTTTTTCACGGGTGTGTGATACAATCCCAAGCGCATTGATCATTTTAACGAATCTCTACACAGCATCCGGGTCATCATCTAAACAAAAAGTCCTTTCATGCATGAAGAAAACCTCCTAAAAACTAAAAAGTTTTTAAACTCATAACTTTTGTATATATACACATCTCAAGAATATTTTCTTTTAATTCTGCGTGCTAAGTGCTTCTCAGTGTTAAAATCTCGGCAGAAATTTAATACACTTTGGCAAATATTTGCAAACAAGACTGTCCACGTTAAGAACCTCTTCTAAACCGCTAACACATGCATTGAAAAGTAAAAAAAATTCCAAAGCTCTTCACCAACTAAAACCACGGAAAGCTAACTAAGCTAGACTTGGACGGTAGTGCGCAGAAATTATTGAACAAATACTTGCACTACTAGTGATTGCGTCCAAGAGCATTCCCCCTTTTAAATCTATCGAAGGCATTTTCAGCTTAGAATATTAATAAAAATTAACATAAGTAACTTGTGCAGGAGCTCACTTTCCTCTGAGCGAATATCGCATCCAATTAATGCTGAACATAAATTTAATTTCCATCATCCAGCTATAAGTATAACAACTCCATCTCAGTGGGATGCAGTTTAATATCGTCTAATAAAATCTCTATCATTACACCGATAACGATTCATCAAGCGTCGGACAAACAACAAAACACACATTAACCTGTAGTAAACAACACTCAGCGTGAAGCCGTCAATCTGCTACAATAACGCGAACATAATTTTAATAACTAACCGCAGTTTGATAGGAGATTAATAAAGCAAAACCCAAAGTGCTAAAGTATATTAAATAAATGTGTTTCCACTGTTCCACAGTGCGACGTGCACAGAGCAAGAAAAACGTTCATGAGATTCTCATCAAGTGCTTTTAATTAGAAAACAGCAGGTTATTGGACTCAGGACGACGTTACGTCGAAGACTTTCGGGCGATGGCGATGTCGAGGGCATGCTAACGAACAATGCAGGTAAAGTACATTCCTACTATTATAAATTGATTTAATTAAACGTTCTAATAATATTACTGGTACATTTCTAGTTTGTAGTGATATTTTTTTATTATTACTTTCTTATAACCTTCTTACCCCTACATTGCTTTTCTAATGCACCAAACTGTTCATTTCAACGTCAGACTTTACAGCCCTAAACATGGATCGGCACACTTATATTAACCACATTCTCATGTTGTGCGATATTGGGCCTTGTACCAAGTGGAGAAAAACAACTCCCCTGCGGTTTCCTTCCATATCTTCACGTCTTCTTATTTCCCACATGATTTACATACACAAAGTCTATGCAGTCTTATAGTAAAGAAAAAATGACATATGTAAAATATTGTCAAAGTATCTGGTGTCACACATTTGACCTTTCTGTGATTAGAAAAGATCCAAACGCAAAATTTCCTTAGCAGTTAAACTTTGATTTAACTTCTTCGGGCAAGACTTCTAACACTAACCTCAAAACATTCTTCACACTCCCAACTTTAGCATCTTTCAGATTAAAACAAAAATATGCTCTAATAGCAGCCTCAACATCTTATTGATTATTCCTTCTGTTATTATCCTCCTAAAGTCGCAAGATTCATTGCGATTTCTTCCAGCCAAATGTTCGACGTTTTGCTGCAAAATTGCGCCAGTCAGTTTTAGACCACAGTCTACTGAATAAATTATCCTCTTTAGCAATATCTCTGTCTATTTGCAGTATCATGCGTGGCATGTGTAGCAGCAGAGATTTGCTGGTGTACACCATTTGCACAATGACCTTTTCGGGGTGACGGTGACGAACCGCACCGCCTCCGTCAAAGCAGAGATAAAATGAAACGGGTGCAAACAGAAATGACCATCGTATGTGTGTGTACTGCAGACAAACCACCACTGCTTTGTCTTTTATGTGCATTTGTTCATTCTGGATTTAACGTCTTTGATACATTTTTTATTATTAAAAAATAACAAAGAATTTTAAGAGTCATAAAAGAAAACTTTTGCAATTAGCTTATCTAATCGAAATTTAAATTTAATGGCAAAATTAAATGAGCCATAAAAATGGTACTAATTGTAATGGGGTTGTTTAGTCATCGTTGGGTATATTAGACAGTACTATTAAATTTATGTGACAGTAAAAGTCAAACAAATCGCACCACTTCGAAGAAAATCTTGTTAAAACATGCAAGTAATATTTTTCTTTGGATTTTCTTATGCAAATGCATTTACTCAAATTAGCATTCTATTTTAATTTATTCTATCCTTAATCTTAGAATCTTTGCCTAATATCTCAGCAATATCTTAGCAATATCTCATTGACCAATTTTCCAACTCAACCTTAACCTAACCACGCCCCACGTGGAAACAATCTGAGTTAACTTTGTTGAAGAAAAGAACAGGGAAGCTTATTAACTGAAATGAATCTCCCTGTAAAGCGAAAAATGCACTAAGATTAAAATGCTTTTGAAATCTTTTTCCTTTGACTTTAACAAAGTCTCCTCCAGGCGCTTTTTACACAATCTCAGTTGTTGCTTTGAAACAGTTCCTTTCCAACCGCCAAGCCTACTCATCTTGCGTTCAATGTCTAATGTCTACGCTTTTTGTTATTGCCTGTTAATGACATATACGGCCTTGGCAATATTATCCAATCGGATCCTAATTCATGCGAACCTAATGCGGCGTTTTACTTTCAGTACCAACCTCAAGCAAAAATCCAAGTATTGATTGAACAGAATTTCAAGTATTGATGATGCTGTATATAATTTTTATATTTCTGGGAGATTCGTAAACGTGTGGTGTGGTCCAGAGGTACACGTGTGTTCATAGTCTGTTTATTGTTTACCATGCGTGATATGTTTTGATGTATGAGCTTTCTTGGATATGTGAGGCTAGAAGGTTTTTGACAGCTTACACGAAAAGGGTTTTTAGCCTGTTATATTATCTCTTGGCTATATGCAGACCAATTCTATTTAAAAGAAACCATAGAGCAAAATGATTTAGTTTGTCATTAAACTAACCTAACCTATTTGCTTCCGTTTAGTTTAAAATAACATGAACTAATTACACTATCATACTATTAAAATTAATTTAAACGCTTTTCAAGGTAAACCCTTTTTTGCATGATTCAAACTGACCCTAATATTACTCCCACAGGACCCCCAATAAATTCAAGTCTAAATGTACAGCGCCAGATCAATATTTCAAGCACTAAATATTTGAATCCTGATTGTATTTGGCAAGTGCTCACATTGAATCCTACAATTGGCCCTAAGTGCACTTAGTCCTTGTGAAGAAGCATTACTATCGGTGCTGATGTGCATTTGGTTGCAAATGCTTCCCAATCACGTTAGCCAACAATAGACCCCAAAGTGATTGGCTATTAATAATAATTAGAAAATGAATTTGAAGTAGGAGTGGTTTTATCCTTGATAATTGATGAATATCTGGTTGCATTTAATTTGAATAACTCCTTTATGACACCAGCAGTAGTATAATCCTTATCATTCAAACCATTAAAAGTATTACACTTGACCTTGATACAGGACAAATCATTGTTTGTAACTTGTACTGTATTGTTCATGATTTTCAGGGAAAATCCTTATTTAATATGCAAGAGTCAAACAACAGCTCGAGTGTTCTGAAATCCTGTGTGATTAATTTTTTACCCTTTGAAAACCAGTTAAGCCCCAGCATTATTTAAAGGGCACGTCCATGTTGGAATGCAAACAACTAGAACAATGTACACTGTTTAACTTGACATACACTTGCAGTATTAGTGCATTGTATAATCTTCAAATTCAGCCTTTAAAAAATGATCCAACCCTAAACAAAAGCAGAAAATAGAAAAAGACGTGTGTTATTATTTCATCCTTTCACCGTTTAAGACATCTATTCCTTTGAGATACGAACTCTGAAAGAGTGTGATAGGAATATAGACATCATGTATGTAATGGTACTTTTCGACGTGATATTCTGCAATGCATTTTTAACGTTTCAATCTTCAGTACGCCGCTTTTCCAGCAAATTATAAGTCCAAGGCGTGCATTGCTTATACGCAACAAGATTTACTATTGCCGTAAAAGTATTGCTTCATAGACTATGCATCGGTTTTCATTTCAATTCCGGGATAAGTAACAAAATAAACTCGGACCAATCGTGTTCTTCCATTTCCGTATGATATTTATGTCTTTCCTTCCTGCCTTCCTGAAAAGCAACGAAAATTATCCAGATTTATTTAAAATAAAATTCGACTTTTTAGAGCAGAGTAAATCACATATAGGAAAATAAAACATCGACGGTGTGGCTTTCTTTCCATGGCTTTCCTTGACGCGAAGAGCCAAAGTTAAAGCAGTCGTGCGAAGGAAAACATTTATAACTGATGCGATACGCGCAACTGACAACACATGATAGCAAACGTGTCGATTAAAAAGGTTACATGCTTACACCATGTTCCATATACTTGTATCCTTGGATCTTTGTAGTAGGATATCAATATTTCATCGTTGATGTTTCATCTCATCGCCTATATGCTTTCCTGAATGATCCTCATGGCACGTTATACTCATGGGCATCATTTCGTACACCTTTAAAATAAGTGCCCCAAACATTTGCCAATGTATCCAATAAACTCTCACCCAGTTCCCAAATGTGCTTGATATTGCAAACCGCAATTCCGAGCAAATGAAGCTGAACACTTGTAAAAAATGTATGCTTGTCTTTCACTTGAAACGATTGAAACTAAACGAGTCGCATCGCAAACATCGAGAAAGAAAACTCGTACATTCGATGGATTAAAATGTAAAATTCAAAGTTAAATAGATGGATCTTCATGTATCTAAATGTGGGTTACTCTTGACAATTACTTTATGCACTCCCAGTTGCACTGATCCAAGAGGAAGAAATCCTGTTAGGTTTTGTTGGAATTTAGTTGGAAGTTGAAGGATCACTATCAGCCAGTGGCCAATTTATCTCCAGAATTCCTTAATACTTCATAGCAGATTTAATCCATTTTCTGAATCATGTTTAGAGAAATATTTACAATACAGCTATGAGAAACTACATAATATATTAGCTTAAAATACTTATGATTATATACATTTTACCACAGCACTAAAACGTTCTATTTTGTTTGTTCAGCTTGATCAATGAGGTTACGCCAACGAACTACAACTGACTTCAGCTGATATCTGATAAGAAACGTAACCAAGCAAATGCCATCAGCTTGTTTCTCCGTCTAGAAGCTAAATGAAAGCACATTTAAAATAAACTGCTTATTATTTTCTTTTTATTATTATTCCTTTACACTGCGTTAACAGTTGTCGCTTCGACTAAAGTTGAAATTAAAGAAAATCTACCACAACTTAGCTGCATTCGTTTCCTCGACTTTTACATGAACAAAATAATTTTAATCCTTCGTGCGAACTTCGACGCATTGCGCTCAAATAACTGCAATGCCAGTCGAATTAAATCCGAATGTGCGCATTGTGTAAATGAACATCGCTGTGGTTGCCAAATATTTCAATATTAACATATTGAATAACTTAGATGTTTTGGTTCCAACCAATTTTATTAATGTGTTCATTAACTGACTATGTTAAGTGCACGTTTTCGGTTTGAGAAAATTCATGTTGAAACTATAGTTATTCATAGTTTGAGTCGAATAAATCGTGTACGACATGTACGACAGTTTTGGAAGCAAATATTGAGAATTTAAACCGTAATAATTACACATAGATTATTACAGTTTTATTACTGGATTTAATATTTTACAGTTTCCATTAAAAGTTAGGTTAAACGTTGAAATTTATATAAATCCATAAATTTCTACAGCAAATTATTATATATTTTATTACTATATGCAGCATTGAAATGAAAATAAACTAAATAACGAATTTCAATGCACATAATATTAACTGAAACGTTATTAATTTCTATTTATAGAAATTAAAAATGTTACTTGATAAACCCTAACAAAAAAATAAAATATTTTGTTAAATATTTTGAAAATATGCAAAAGATACGCTTTTTAAGCTCATTACCGTACCGCCGTCTTGGGCCAATTTATTCTCAACATCAAAAGCTTCAAACATCCTTTGAACCTTTAATAAGTGAAACAACTTGCACTAAACTGCTTGTATTTTTAGCAGTTAATTCCAACAGTCCATAATTAATTGTTCCGGCTAACAAATTAACACCACAATAATTTACATTATGCTCTAAGTCTGCCTTTATTAACTCTATAAGGCAATCCACAGTGTCGTTTATGCCCAAGGAAGTGCAACAAATTCGCTAAATAATTGAGTGTGTGTCCGCCGTTGCGTTAAAAAGCTTCGCACAAGGGGAAATTCATATCGTAGTGAGCCAGGTAATAAACAACCAAGTTCTCTGTGCATTGCTATTGCTTCTCGTGTAGATATTCTTGTTCTTGTGAACAAATTGGAAGCTATAAAGTTGGAAATAAAAAGTTCATCATACAGACTGCAATGCGGTTGATGAAAACTTGAACAAGAGGATGCAAGTGGCGGAAAACTTGGATACTGTATAAGTCAGAAGTTATGGGTAAAGAATCAAAGAGCAAATACTCCAATTAGTTTTCCTTCGTTCAAACATCTGCCAGTTGAAAGACGATCTGAAACTATAAATAATTTACAGTGTGACATAGATACTGATATATTAATTAGTCCTTCATTCTTAGCACAGCAAGTGTCAAAATGACATATCGGCTTAAATCTTCTGGGATTATGCAATCTAATGTAACGAGTTATGAGCTACCAACTTATAAACATATAAATTAGAAACCTGTATCAAGTTTCGATATTTCAATGCCATGTTTCTCAGCAGCGGCAAACTTTCCCACCTCCCTGATGCACAGGCGGCATTGCATTTTCGCCGTACCACGCAGGGCCCTAGAGAGGTTTTCCATGTTTACTACGACATACTTCCGGTGCGTTTTCAATTGCTATTTATGCTTCTAAAAACATATTTTGAATGCTACTCATCTCAGGAGTTTAAATTTAAATTATTCCAAATATTCTTATTGTAAATATATAAAATGTATTTTTATCCAGTTCAAGAATATCTAGACAATTCTGATTTCATTTTACCCTATTGTTTCTTCTCTTATTCCTTCGGATACGTTTGTTTTCAGAGTGTTAAATGAGTGTGCTATTTCGTAATGCACAATGCGTTACAGAAATATAAAACACCACCATAAATAAATATTATACCGCAATTCCACAACAAAACAGGATTTCTACAGGACTAGAAGCAGTGATGAAACTTGCTCCCAAGCAGCACTTTCAGTCTGCTTTGTGCCCATTACGATGCTTTTAACTCTGTAACATTTCTAAAATGAAATTGAACTTAACAACTACTCAGTCCCAACTACTACCAAGATAAACAAAGTCTGCAAACGCACAAACCAACATAATTTAAACAATCTAATCCATTGTTTTAAAACTTTTGTCCATTTTGGTGAATATTAATTGAACTGTGTGAGATTTATTCCAAATACGCTCCAAATTTTTATACTGGCATTAAGCCAAAAGCAAGGAACACACAATAAAATTTCTTAGATGTGCGAACATTATGTACTTTTATTAGTTTTGTTGAATTATTTCACTTTTAACGTTTTTGCGTGCAAACTAGCATTGTGAGACCCATTAGAGTTTAGTTTTGCTTCATTGTTGATATTGTTGGCACCAGTTCTTCGAAATTGTTTTATTTTCAGGACACATTAACAGTTTTGCGATACTTTTTGGAGTTTAAACAAAGAAACACAACATATGCTTCATAGACTAGATACGAAACAAGAAGAGTTTATTATCTTCTCAGAATAGATAAAACATTGGATAGAATTAAGTAAAAGTTTCTTGTTGCAACAATAAAATATTACAAAATTTCCTCAATTTTTCTTATTATTGTTGTCATCAGTTGCAAAATGCAAATATTTTCAGTTTCATCTGTTCGCACCTCATGAAAACTTTGCACACAATCCCGAAGTGCGAAAGAGAATGTTCATTTTCACACCATTGTCTCTGAACTACCCCAGAGTGACACACAGTTTATGCACGAATTCGGCATGCTTCGTCCCCTAATCTCGCTAAGGCCAAGCGTAGCACGCATTTTTCACTTCCTACTTCTTGAGCCTCCAATGCCGTCTTTATTACTTTTTCAACACTTTTCATATTCCATTTCATTCAGAGTAGCTTACGTCCACACGCCCACTTTATCCTCACGCAGTCGTTGGTAACCTGAACATTTGCTCCCTGCAGCAACATTTTCCAACATGTTCCTTACTTAATTTCGAGATGTGCGTGTTAAGTTACATTCACTGGTGCTCTTAGTACGCGAAATTGAGGAAGAGAAGAGTGTGGAAAACGATCGAATATCTTTGAATGAAACTTGCAACGTGCATGAGGTGTGATGAATAATTATCCTTCCTGGATGACAGACTACTCTCTACTCTCTGTTACTTCTTCAAGCCTGATGATGGGTGTCCTTTGTGTGATCGATACGCAGTGCTTCCAGCTAAGGAGCAACCTTGGAATGCTTTTAATACGAATTTGAAAGGAATTGTTGCGCTTTTGACATGTTTAGCTGGGAATAGTTGATGTGGGTGGACACTAGCAGGGAAGTTTTGTTAAAAATAGATGGATTTAATCGATTAGATAAATTTTAAACCAAGCCATGCTTCCAGTATGACAGTGAAATCAAATTTATGGCGTTAATTTTAGCAGAGTCATGAAAACAAAGTGTCTGAAATCTCGAACTCAACACATGAAAGCTTGGAATGTGCAGAAAGCAATGTACAAAGTAAACAAGCAGGCGACGCAGACAATTAACACAGTTTGATACGAGTTTAATGGAATTTCCAGCGCTTGATGCTAGCCAAGTCGTTTATGTTTTGTGTGTGAATATATAACTACCATTAGACAAAACTCAATTTTATACTCGGATTAAATTAATAATTATATTCAGTGCTTTAATATCATTGACATATTTATGCATCAACATAAAGTGCATTAAAATGTGCACGTTTTGTCAAATAGATTCTGCTTACTTGCAATTCATCTATCAACAAACATTTCCAGTCCTCGAATTTGCAAACCACTCTTTCCAAATGCATTTATTTTACGAATTCACATTGAAAGCTCTTGCAATGCAAGCTGGTGACATTTAAACAGATGAAAACATTCGCAATGAGACTTAAGCAAAGATTTCAAGTGTGGCATGTATTTTGAATTAGTAAAATAGTTAACATTTACGAACTGAATAAATCATCATATGTGAGCTGAGAAGGGCTCAAAATGTAAAGTTCACTGACGATGGTGAAAAGCACGAAGGTCATGTGATAATGACACACAAACATATTCTTTTGGTGACTGTCATAACGGATGATGACAACAAAGGTTTGTTGGAGTTATTTAGACATTTTCTTGTCAGTGGGACAAATTTAGGGATGGTTATGTAATATTGTTTTTTTGAAGAGAGACGAATTGGTTGCGTTTCATTCGCGGTATTTGGGACAAATGCCAACTAAAGATGACGATAGCACCTCTTTTGGCACAGCAGAACACAAATATAAGTCTCAACGGTCTCAACCTTTAGTAATAGTTGACCAAATAGTTGCAAATTATTATCAATCCCGGTTCATAATCAATTCCTCAGCTACAAATGCAAACATAACCTGCAACTACACAGCTTTTGTGCCTTTGGCACTATGAATTGCAACAGCATACCCCTGCATGCCTGATTCTTCTCACTACATGGCCCTAATTCTTGTTTACCCTTGATTACCTCTGCTTCCTACATCTAAAGCCATTGGATATCAAGCGGCTCATTCTCGTTAACGCTGTCATGTCTGAACATGCCCCAAACCACTGAGTACCAATTTACGTAGCGCAGATATGGTTCATTTTCGAAACAAGTTTCAATGGAAAGTAGGGTTGAAATGAACAAAGTCGTTTTTGGTCCTGGCAACTTTTAATTGCATCCTGTAGTGTTACTTGCGTCGGCTCATTTTCGTTTCAGGACGTCGGCATGGTGTGAATGCAAAGTGCGAATTTAGGCTAGTTAATGACGCGATTAATTTGCATCCTCATTAATTATGATGCATCATAATCGGAATTAATACCAGATCAACTCCTACAACAAATTATGCAGTTAGCATTAGTTTTTTTGTCGTATTTTAATGGATTATAAGCGGAGGGAATAACAAAGTTCAAATTAATCTATTTTGTGGTCGGATAAACTGATTTTCCTTTCTAAAAACCAAGTAAATAACCAGTAATTATTTCTACCTCAAGAGGAATTAATATACAGCACAATACTTACAACTAAAGAAATTTTGCTTTTTCCTCCAGAAAATCTCAAGGTACCAACTGCGTATTTCTCTATCCTCCCAAAAAAGTGATATACGACGCCCTAGTAAAGCAAGCTTCAAGAACGCAAACTGAGACGAATTAATTGCACTGCCTTGAAAACTAGTATGATAAACGCTTACGATAATCGTCCTAGAAGTTGAGCAGAAAGACCAGAAGCGAACAGGAGCATCTGTACAGTAGTAAAGCAGCAGATTTAAGAGGATGTAATCTATTCCAGATCGCTGCCAGTTCTGCAACGCGCATGTATTTGCAAACTAGAACACGTTAAGCAAACCTAGAACGCTACTCAACCTGTGCATTTTCAGGATAGTGGGAAAAAAAAGCACAAAACAAGCGCTTGGCATATGCACTCATCATTATCATTTCATAAATGTTGGATATCGATAAACAGTGCAGTGTACTTCGAGTGAAGAATGATAAATTTCGAGTATAAAACAATTTTCTGTGAGTATATTGACAGACACTAATCGAGAACCAATTAAAATAGTTTTGTTTGTTTTGGTTTATCTGAATAGAGATTTAAAATAAATATAAAAATGGAGTGGCAAAGAACAATTCAATATGTTGTGATTTAGAGGTTATGAAATTCAGCCACTTCTGCCATTTCGATGAATATGTTGGAATAACAAGGAGAAAATAGCAAACATGTAATACGTACGTAAATTCTTGCAATTCTAAAGACGGCGTCAAGCGTGGCACAAGTAATTCTTAAAATTTTATGACGTTTATCAGCCGTTTTAGCAGGTTGCAGCGATGTCAGTTGTATTTTATGAAATTGCTGCATGTGACAGGAGGACTGTCTGACACCGTAAATTCAAGCTCGTAAAATATGCAAAACAAGGCGCACTGGAAGTTGTAATTATTTGCGTTTGCTTGACTTGAGCGTTAATGTTGGTATGAAGAAGATCTGTGGTCCATTTTTCAGCAGCACTCTAAACTACTGATTATTTCATGTGGAATTTCATCATTATTTAAGTGGTAAAACTTGTGGCAATATGAAGAAGTGGAAATTGAAGAAATAATCATATTTTGGAATTTCGAATGGTAGAACATTGTTAAGCAATAAATGATTTATTTCAGAAGCCTCTTCGTGAGACTGGCCTCAAACGCTTCTGGTCGGCAGTGCGATCGTCCAACTCGAGCAGTGCCAGTTCACAATGTGAGTCAGGTGGTGTCGATAGCTCTCCTCTCGAGGAAATCCGGAAGCCAGCTCCGAATTGCTCACTACCATTACTACAGGTGCGTAGTGCATTTTTTGCTCTCGATGTGTCTAACTACTGTTTTGGGTCAACAGGTATGGCCTAGTTCCGACTCACCACGCGGGGAAGCTGACGGCCAGAGCTTCGTATTTCCGGTCTGCGCTGAGGATGCAAACTGTGTCATCTCCTGCTACGAGACCACCAACCATCATGACTCCGGCATAGAGTCAACTCAAGTAATCATTTTTACTTCAGCTCTTCGGCGTGACTGATTAAATTGAAATTATCAAATTAGAAATTGTTTCCTTTCAGGTCTCCCCATCACCTGTACCATGCCATTCAATTATAAATCCGCGTCATATAGCTTCCCCATTAGCTTCCCCAACGCCAAGTCTACATCGAGACCGTCGTCCGTCTAGTTCTCTTCTTCATCCAGACCATGCTCGTATATTCCGTTCATATCCGTCCTCTTCACCCGAACAAACCTCGATCGAAGACATGGCCGAACTTCAAAACGGACTCTTTGGTTCTCCATCATCTTCGACAACATCATCACTCACTTCAGTCGCTGCTGCAGTGGCAGCAATTGGTCAACGTGCAAGTGATCCGTGTGATAATCGCCGGCGTTCTTCATCAATGACAGCACGTTATTCACTCTTCGACGCGTTGGATCTGGAATATGCTCTTTTGAGAGCAGCGGCGCGTGGATCTGTAGGTCCTTACTCGCTTAGTGAAAGCCTACACAAATTAACATTTACGCAAAGCCTCGCTTTCCCTGCGCTAGCACGTGGACTGGCTAGCAAACGAAGACGTTCCCAACAACAACATGCGAGTCGTCCTTTGGACCCTAATGAAAGTGGACTCAATGCTTTTGCAAAAGTAGTAACAGCCTTGGTGCTTGTGTTGGTCAGTGTTTTGGTGTTTGCAGTGGTGTATAAATTCGTGCGGACATGAGGATTACTTCTCGCTCCTGGTGCTGCAGGGGCGAGAGTTGGTCGCGTCGGCATGTTGAGGAACAACTCTACGTTGATTAATGATATGCCGATGCATCGGACTTTTAATCACGAGGCGTGAAAGAGTTGGGGGAAGTGGATTAAAGCACGTCATATCAAATTTGCTATTCGAAGCAAAGTCAGGAACAAAAACCAAGCCTTCTGCTATGATATAACATAGATAAGTAAAATAGGATAAGTTCAAGGAAGACACATTACCAGGGAAGACAAATAAGTTGATATAACTAGATTACAGACATAATTCAGTATTTCATCCATGGAAAATCAGTTTTAGTTTCATTCACTCATTACCATACTTCTGAAAACGTTTTCATGATACTATGATATTGCTTGAACAAATTATTATATTGTAACGAACCAATAAAACAAGTAAATTGTGGCTTCTTATTAAGATTATACACCAGAGCTATTAAATGTCTATTGTTAGCGGCTAGGTAATCTATTTTATGTGACAACGTACTTTTAAAATATTTAAACGGAATAAAAACAATGTCCACAGCAAGTTTAAGCAACAACATTGCTTAAAATACTTTCTTCTGTGTATGATAATTGCATTGATTATTGTAAAGGAAATGCAACTTTGTGAGGAAACAAACCCCATCGTGTAACACATAATTTTTTTTGTCAGATGTATAAACTATGAAAATATTTTATTCTTGTTATATAAATGACAATCATATATTGTAGTATTGTAGTCTTATTTGATGGTTTGCAATTGATTCTAGTGAAATAGACACCATAAGTAGATATATTTTCCCACCTTGAAAAGTTACAGTTATGTCTAAAATTGGCTCGCAAGTTGCGCGAATCGAAACATGCTTCCCGTGCCCTTCGCATTCGCATAGCAACAGCCAAAGCTGCACCATCATTGCTCCCAAACACGTGCTTCTTAAAAAAATTAATAAACCAAAAATAGTTATTTGTGATATTGTCACCATGGAAATTGCTTCTGACAATCTAAAATGTGCAAAATATATTGGGGAAATAGTACTAATTGATGACAACGGTATTATTACTAACAAAAAAGAAATCAAAAAGTTTACCCTTCTTTTGGATATACAAGCTGCTAGGTATGTTTAATTCCTGCATTCAATGTTTCTCTAAAATTCCGTTTTCTTCTACAGTGATGAACTGCAAACATTGATAGAACAACACGTACCACAAAATTTAAATTTGCCAACTGCTTATGTCCTTATCGGTATCGTTTGTACTACTGATATCGAATGGGGATTTTACGTACATGAATTTAAGAAATGGATACTGGAACTGTAAGTACTTATGGTACAATGAAAATATAACATTGATGTTTCATCACTTGTGCTGTAGGGTTGAACCAACAGTACCAAGACCAAGAAGGACCCGTCCCACTGTTCACGCAGTCGAAGAAGCAGGTGTCCCACCCAATTTTGAACGGATGATGGAGGAAAATCTAGAATTTGAACTACCACCTTGGCCAGAAACAATGCCCGTTGATACCCATCAGCTTGTAGAACCGGAGCCAGTGCCACAATTGGAAGCTGTATGTTAAATTTGCTTAAATAATATCGTGCATAAATTCAATGCGTTTGCTTTTTATTTCTAGATGGAAACTGAATTCGATTTTGACGATGGTGGTGAAATACCGGAACTGTATTTTGCTCCACCTGAGGAGGTTCTACCTCCACCTCAAGACTTTCAAGATGAAGAACCATTTGAAGTTCCATCTGTATTAGTACCTGAAGTGCAAGAAGCACCTCTAGCAGATCGGACTCGTGTCCATGATGATCGCGTTCCACTTCTAGCCGCAGAGCAACGCGCTGCAATAATTACTGTTCCTCCACTAGCTGTGATCCCACGTCGTGGAGGTCCACGTTCCAGACGTGAAGGGCCGGAGCGCTTAGAAGATGCCTCTGCTTTCCACGAAGATTACCATCAAATTAAAGAATTGGAAAACTTGGAAATAGATGATCCCTGGTTTGATAATATTTTTCCTGCTTTTAGAGTTGTGCAACTAAGTGAAAACATAGATGCAAATGGAGATCAAGTCATTAGTGAAAGTAGTCTTGAAGCTGTATCGCCATCGATACAAAGACCTGCAGACTCTGTATATATAACTCATATTCATGAGGCTCAGCAGATGACTGCAGTATCTACCGAAGCAGTGCCACATGCTCTTCCAGACCTAACTGTTCCAGAATATACGGCACCACATGGAAATATATTTGCAGAGGTTCCGGAAGGTAATATCCTTTCAGTAGATAATGACGAAGCAGAAGATGAAAATCAGAGGTACTACTATAATCGCAATGTAAATATTAAGGTTTTGATCTTGTAATTAAAATTTTAGGACAGGTGTCAGGTATGACTGGATTAAGTCTTTAAGTGATAAATATATTGGCCGAGAATTGAGAATCGAAGACATAACTCCACTTCCTCACACAAAAGAGAACATTGTGGAGACATTCATGTGTTTGAGTAGTAAGTACATTAAGGCATCAATTATATTGGTACTGATTTCATTAATTTCAATTGGTTTTTTAGAACTTTCACATGAGAGAATTATCGAAATCTCCATATATCCAGATAGATATCTCAAATCTATTAGGTTTATCTAGAAAAAAACATTTCTAAGTTGATTCATATTATTTCAAATACGTATTTTTTTCATACTTATTCTTAGTAAAAATGGGCGTTTGATTTGAATTTAATATTTGAATACAACTATCTTTAAAAAAATGAAATTTTTTCATCTGTTTTTGATAATATTCTTTGTAATTGTGCGAACAATGATCCAATTCGAATTCTAATTGTCCAATTGTGCGGTTTCCTCGAAGACTGAGGCTTCTGGACGATTTGCTGCGGATTAGCAAATACGGTAAATCCAATTGGACTCGAAAAGGTTCGTTCGGCTCTATGTGATCTCTACTAATAAGAGTAGCATTTATTAACCGATTATTATTAATTAAGATTTTTTCTTTTCAATAAGCAATTAGAGAATATTCTGTTTTTGTCTTTAAATCTAGTATATATAGAGAAAACAAACTTATAAATCAATTAAACTAATTGAACCAGTGTCTGGGTTTCCAGTTAAGTTCACATCATTTAAATTAAGAAATTCTCTGAAGCCATAGTCGCATTCATAACTTTGTTGGTCGCACAATGAAAGGTCACTTTCCAGAGATGAGTTTTCAGATACTATAAACTGTTTCTTACTATTGCCCATCGTAGTAACGTGTTTCTACGAATAAAATTAATACAAATTAGACATTTTCTACCTCATGAATATCGACTGGCACTTACACTTATTCCTTTTTTATGTGCAATGCAAAACGTACACACTGAACTTCGAGATGAGACAAATGTTGAATATGAATCACTACCCTCGGTTTCGGAAAACTGTTTGGTTTCGTTTAAATTGTAGTTTGTTATATTGTGACATGGTAAACCAATAGGTCCTAAAATAAACAAAGTTATAAGAATTGTTCTAGTAAATATTAAATTAAATTAAGACCTACCTGCAATTAATTGCGTCGCTAAATGTGAAATGTAACTTGATGCCAGCCGTAATGTTTCAATTTTGGACAAT
>JAODGC010000006.1:7145292-7169524 GCA_027574925.1 Ecitoglossa quadriceps | reverse complement strand
ACCTACCTGCAATTAATTGCGTCGCTAAATGTGAAATGTAACTTGATGCCAGCCGTAATGTTTCAATTTTGGACAATTTTCTGTCCTTGGGTTCGGTTGGAATTAAAGTGCGTAAAATTAAAAATGCTGAATTCACACTAAAGTGAGATATACAATTAGTTTAACATTTCTTAATAAGGTTAATAGAAATACCTATGCGTTCTGTCCCTTTCACGTGCATTTGCTTGGGTTCTTTGCCTTACCGGATAACCGGAAGAATCATATTCAAAATTCGATTGATTTACACTTGCCAGAAGGGGCATTGAAACACTGCCTCGTTTATTAGAATTACTTCCTCGTTTACGAGCTTTTGAAACTCTTGTCGTCGACATATTTAAAGCTCAAATTAAAAATTTAGCAAGCGAACTTCACAATGAAGTACTGTGCTTATACACGCTCCCACAGTTTGCAACCGACTGAATTGACTGAAAGCGGAGCCTGAGCTGAAACAACCGAAAGTCCCGTCATGTAAAGCCAATTTATATCTGCACCACATGTTAGAGAAGAAGGCCCGCTTCTCTTTCATCTTCTCAATTTGTTTACTATCTGGTAAAGTCATCATCATCAGCAATCAACATAGTCGTAACTACTGTGCCACGAAATTTTTTATCAACTATTGTTTCAACAAAGATTACTGCGTTTGTTCCAAACAACAAGAAAGTGAATAATTTAGTTTAACTTATAACACCAGCTTAAAACGTAGTGTAAAATCTTTCGCAATGCGTTCCTATTGACGCAAATAAATTGACGGCTGCTTTTATTGTTCATTTCGTTTAAAAGGCCATTAATTAATTTTCATCAATAGTGATGCCCTCAAACACATTCTTCTTCAACCAATCATGATGTAAATCTAGAATACTCAGCATAAGGAGTCATTTCAGTTTAAAATGCGGGTACACACGCATTTAAATATTCTTGTATAAAAGTATAATTAACATTAATTGAACCTAAGTCAAATAACCCCCAGCAAAGTTGGAAATATAAAGTCCCTGAGTTAAGATTGCAAACACACAACGTGTACTAATGTATTGACAATAAAACTACAACTAAAGTATGAAGGAAGTCATATTGCGTCATTTGTTTTATTTGAGCATATTATATTGCATTCGGTTATTTGATAGATGTATTATTTGCACTCTTCTAGGGTTCCGTATCCATTATACCTCGGTGACTTTTTGGAGGTCGCGTTGGCGGCGCAAATTTCGCGACTTATTGCGCGACCTCGTAGATTTCGTCAATGGCAATTGATCTGCCACACGCAAGTAAAATGCAATTGTTATTAGCTAGTAAATATCGGGATAAAGTATCCCTCGACTAATTTGGTTAAAACCTCAAAAAATAAACAGAATTAGTACAATTACTTTATGTTCGTAACTTGTCATAGACTGTCCTTTGTTTTAATATTAATTTTTATCATTTTTGCGACTGATCGACCAACACTTTTTCCAATATTTCGGCAAAATTAATGATTCGTTGTAGTCGTTGTAACTGAGCAGCAATGATTTATTACGTCCGTCACTTGTTAAAACTCCGAATTGCTCGCATTGTAAAGAAGCATGTGGGCACGACCCCGTTGTTATTCTATCGGTTGGCGTTCATCCCCCTTTTCAAGATCTTGACATCTGCGTATCATATGAATGAACATTCCAAATGAAAGGAAATATATTTGAAAAAGTATAGCAATGATTGAAATCTTTAGAAGAGATGCAATTTTGTGCACAGGCGTATGATTGACATGAAAAACTTTGAAGACGAGTATTAATTTCGCGGCCAATTTACTTTAATCGCAAATAATTAATCATGATACGAGTGCATCAATGTTAACTAACTCATGCCACCCAACTTTGAAACTTAACTATCTTTACTAGTTAAAATCGTTTACTTAATGAGAAGAACACATTTATATTTAAACATATAAAAAGTGAATAAAAGAAGTGATGATTAAAAACGGTATAAAAATAACTTATGGCTTACATTAAGATTACTACCAAACAACTTATATAAAAGTAATCTTCGTCCTTGTCTGATTAATTTGCCAGACATTAAGTTCCTCATACTCCTCAATACAAGCATCAACTTGATGCGGTTTGAACCCTTTACCAGAGCATTTATCTTTCACATCATTGACGTTCACAGTCTTGCCAGCACCAGCCAATTCACGAATAAGTGCAAAGATCTTATCATTAGTGTTTGGCGCGCGATGATATCCTTGATTCTCAAAGTTGTGATTGAGTGAATCTTTGCTCATCTCTAACAAACGAATGGCTTCATTCACATCCCCCTTTTCCACAACGTTAGATAAACGCAGTCGCGCTAAAGCAGTGGATAAACGCAAAATACCCAGAAGATTACGCGCAGAAGTAAATGTCATGTCTGTAGAATTACGCGCATCTTTACGAAGATCAACATAAGCGTTAACAAGGTAATCGGTGAGTTCTTCTGGAATTACGGGTTCTTTCAGTTTGCAAAGAGCAATATATTTGCGCATTACGGACATATCAAGAGCTGCTTTCTTTGTTGGTGGCTGTTTGCAGTGTTGGTGGACGTAAGTGATGTGTTTGGCAAGGCGCAGATCGTTATCACGATCTGCTTTATCTTGGATAAGCCATAATAGATCAAAACGAGAAAGTAAAGCAGCTGGGAGGTGAATATTCTGTTCAATTGTTCGTTTAGGGTTGTAACGGCCATAGGCAGGATTAGCAGCGGCAAGGATTGAAACTCTGGCATTCAGACAAGTCATTATACCAGCCTAGACAAATAAAATCAAGAAATTAGATAATTGTTAGAAAATAAAACATCTAACTAACATACCTTAGCAATACTGATGGTTTGTTGTTCCATAACTTCATGAATAGCGGTCCTATCAGAATCAGCCATCTTATCAAACTCGTCAATGCAGCAAACACCCTGATCTGCAAGAACCAATGCACCTCCTTCCAACATCATCTCACCAGTCATGGGATCTTTCATTACCGCAGCAGTCAAACCAACACCAGAGGACCCACGACCAGTCGTATACTGACTTCTTGGTGCTAAACGATCAATATAACTGAGCAACTGCGACTTAGCTACACCGGGATCTCCCATCAAGCATATATTAATATTGCCGCGGATTTTCATACCATCAGGTCTACGATCGACACCTCCAACCAAGAGAAGAAGCAAAGCTTTCTTCACATCCAAATGACCATAAATTTCAGGAGCTAAGCTGCTTGCAGCTGTATTATAAAAATCATCTTCAGTTAAAGCCTTCAACTCTTCAGAGGTTAATATTGTTGAATTTTCGTCTTCTGCGGCTTTGTTCAAGGAACTCAGTCGATGAGCTTCCAAGTAGGTCTCCGATAGTAAGCCACCGGAGATTTGCCGAAACCCAGATCTGATCAAAGGTAAAAATATACCAGTTGCAGCAATATGGTCTCCTGGAAGAGCTTGACGAGTGACTTCTCCACGGCAAAAGATGGTCAAAGAACGTGGAATGTGACCTACTGGAACTTGATCACTATGTTCCTGAATTCTGACTTCTTGAAACTTGATGAATTTAGAACCGCGTGTTTGTAAGTACAAACGACCACCAGATTTGTTAATGCGGCATGCGTCACTAGGGCACATTGTCAATGGCATAAAACTTAAAGAATTCACTGGTTGGTAAGTTTCAGCACCACACTGATCACAAGTGTAAGTAGCAACACACATCATTGGTTTAACTTCAGTGCATCTTGTAACAATACCTCTAACTGTAACTAGTTTACCAATAGTATCTGCTTTCACATCTCGAATTGGTTGTGATTTTGACAAAGAATTATCTTTGAAGTAAACTTCACTGAAAAAGAGAGCAAACTAGAATTTAAAACATGTTGCAGTATTGTGTAATGTTTGAAGTGTGATCAGTGCAACAGGAATGATTTGCATCACATTTCAGATAATGTAGGTAAGAATAAAATCCATCATAACAACTTGGTGTAGGATATTATAACTTTAAATAACTTACAATCTTCGCATTAATTCTGGCGGGAATTTATTTTTAGGATCCTTGGTCTCATTTGGTTGCCTATTTTTAGCCTCCATCATCAATCTATGCTCAATATAAACATCCAAAGCATCTTTCACAACAATATCATGCTCTTTAAAAGTGGGCAACACCTCTTGGATGATTTCAGCAGCCATGTTAGTGTATCGCCTGGTATTGTTCTTAATGGCTTCAGCTAGCTCTTCATTGAAGTCATGGACATCATCCAAGTCAATTACAAGATCTACTTGTTCTCTGTGAGCGAGTTTCGATAATTGAGAAGAATATTTGAATGTCTTCTTGCCGTGGGAGTCTTGCTGGCAGAATTCCATGAAGAAAGACTTCATGGATTCTGTGATAAAAAAGAACATATTGCAAGCTATTTTCAAACGAATAAATTAATACAATAATTGGTAATTACCTCTATCTTTATCGTAATCTCTAGCAGCCATAGTGATTTAATAGTAAATAATGATTAAAATTGGGTGCAAGCACAGAAATGATGCTCAACAGCAAACAAAACCAAACAAAATGCGATGCAACTTGGCGGGAAAACAAGCAGCAAAAAGCTGTTGCATGACGATTGAGTGGGGGAGCTGACATTTTTATTGGCCAAGGGTGAAGGGCAAAATTTCCGTTGAGTATGGCGGTATGTATAAAAGAAAATACTTAAACCAAGTGTGAATAAATATGTATAGAAATAAATTGACGAACAAGGAAGAAGTATCATAACGTAGAGTACTAAATACAGGCGACCATCATACTGTGTTAAATATTTGGAAAACATAAAAATCAATAAACATAACGCAAATAACGTAGTAGAAAACAATTATACCCAGCAATTAAAATCACTTTTGCATGCATATCATATTTATATCACGGCGTTGAAATACATTAAGCAATACCCACTTAAATTTGCAAGTTCGTAATGAAATTCCTTTCAGATATCCATGAATTTTCATGTTCTGAAGGAAATTCAAATTAGCGCGAACATAAGAGTTCGCTTTGTCCAGTTGACCAAGTGAAAAATCGCCCATCCAATTGCTCCCACATATTAATAGAATTTTACATACATTTAAATGTATGCATACAACAAAATACCGCAACGCAAGAAAAGAATGTAGGAAGTAATTTCAAATTTTCTAATAAAGTTATCTTTATTAACTTATTCAGTATATGCCTAATCTTCCTTGTTGTTAACCTTTCCACCACGAATACGACCAGTTCTCCTGGCGGCGATAAGACCAACTTTACGACCAGCGGATGTACCTCTCTTGACTGTCGAAGCTTTACCAATGTGTTGATGGTTACCACCACCGTGAGGATGTTCGACAGGGTTCATAGCAACACCACGAACCTTGGGCCAGCAGTTGCGCTTCGCCTTGTACTTATGATACGCACGACCAGCCTTCAGGATGGGTTTGTCGATACGTCCACCGCCAGCAACAATACCTGAAAATAAATAAAGTCAATAATAAGCTCATCAACAATGAATGAAAAAAATAAATTAAACAAATCATCAGAAATAGCCTCCTTGTCTTCAAAGCCTCTCAGATAATGTAGGTAAGAGTTTTGTACATCATGATAGTGTTTTGAGTGAAAGAATACAAAACGTGAGGGAGATGATACTGACCAACCATGGCCCTGTTGTTGGAGGGAATTACTTTCTTGGCACCAGAAGGCAGCTTAACACGAGTTTTCTTGGCGTCTGGGTTGTGAGCGATAACAGTAGCGTAGTTGCCGGAGGCACGGGCCAATCGGCCACGATCGCCAGTCTTCTCTTCCAAGTTACACACAATGGTACCTTCAGGCATGGTACCAACAGGCAAAACATTGCCTGCAAGAAAACAAAACATTAATTAATACACTGTTAAACACAATAAACAACCATTTTGCCCCAAAAGCTATCAGAAATAGCCTCTAGTTGATTAGATCATCATAACTTATATGTAAAACTAGAAATCATCACCAAACCATTTTAAGAAATTTTTCTAATAGTTCCAATAACATACCAATCTGAAGGTTGGCCTTCTTTCCACAATAGAGGAACTGACCAGTGTACATGCCCTCAGGGGCAATAAACAACTCCTTCCTAGTCTGGAACTTATAAGCATCCCTGAAGTGGACAACAGCAAGGGGTGCACCACGACCTGGGTCGTGAATGATGTCCTTCACAACACCCTTAATGTAACCGTGACGCTCAGCATAGTCAAAAGACCTGAGTTTTGGTGCTCCCTTCCTCCTCTTAGTGTGGGACTTGAACACAGATCCCGCACCTTTACGTTGTGCACGAATAACACGTCCCATCTTAGAAAGACAAAAAACAAATGTATTATGAAAACATTTTGAACTTACATGTGTGATGTAGTGTCACTGCAATCCATTTAACCTAACATCGGAAAGGTCAGGTAACTAAGTCCAAATGATGAGAATATCGCAACAATATAAAACAAATTCTATTCCTTGATGACTCCCACATCGAATACAACTTAATATTGATGCAGATGGTTTATAGAAGATGAGGTTCTTACAGATTCACACTAGAAACGTCGAAATCGACTTACCGTGAATACGACGGGTGCCTGAAAGGATGTTGTTACGTTAGTTAGGGATTTCTACGCTTTACATTGCTGCCATGTAGCGTTAGTGTCGTTAGTGTGGTCGGCCAGATGTCGGAAACCTTCGTGTCTTTACGGCCTATTCTATATCAGCAAACTGGACTAGGTTAAAATTTGGTTTCCCGCTCTTTTCTTGGATGTACATTAACTTTTTCACCCTTTTTGATCATTTCTATGTTTCTGGCTTGAGTTTATATACTTAAAACTAAATTATTTATGTATTAATACTCAATTTCATATTGAACGTGTTGACTTCAGTCTTTATTAATCATGGAAGTAGATCCAGGTAATTACACAAATTATATTATCAAATATGCATCAGTATAGTTCAGCATTAACAAGATTACTTTTAGTCAATTCTATTATAGAACCAAGAGCCAAGCGGCAAAAGAGAGATAAAATTGGTCGTTCTGCAGCTTTCCAGAAACTTAAGGATCTTCAGGATAGGAGATCCAAGAATAAATATGAAGTTGAAGAGGAAGTGAACAATGTGTATGATATTGTTGATGAGAAAGAGTACACAAAAAAGGTTCTGGATAGGCAAGAAGAAGACTGGATTGTAGATGATGGTTAGTACTACAAATTTCTGATCTAAAATTATTCATTAATCAAATATAAACATTTGTAGAGGGCTATGGATACACAGAAGATGGCAGAGAGATCTTTGATGATGACTTGGATGCTGAATCAATTGCTCAAGGCTCTGCTAATAAGGAGAGAGGCAAGAAAAGAAAGAAGAAACAAATTTCTGAAAATGCTGGCAGAGGAAGTCTGCAAAGTCTCATCTCAAACATGCCTGTTAAGAAGAAGGAAGAGAAGTTGGAAGATGATGATATTCTTTCAGACATCATCAATGAGATTGACCATCCAACATCATCAGTTGTTAGTGCATCAGGAGGACTGAAGAAAAAGCCTAAACAGAGATTTTCCTTAATTGCGGAGAAAAAAGCAGTCAATTTGTATGCTAAAAGTTTTGCAAAGCCAAATGTTACAAAACCGTTGCACAAAGATGAAGTTTCTTCTTTTGCAAAACCACAACCAAGAGAAGAAAGTGAAAATATAGATACTGATATAAATGATGCAGATACTGATATTTTCAATGAAATAGTTGCAGACAACAGTGTTTACAAAGATGAGGAAAGTGAGCTTGAAGAGAAACAAGAACCGAAAAAGAAATTGTTGTTTACAATCAGTGAGAAGAAAAAAGTAGAAAGTAAAGTTGAGCAAGTAACAGTTGTAAGAGAAGCAAATCATTTAGTTATATGTAAGATTCTATATATTTATTATTTTTTGTCAGATAGAGGAAGATTTTGCTGATGACTTTGACGATGATTTTGATTTCGACAACATCGATGCTCTAGAAACAGTCTCGTCAACTAAAAGCGCACCTGATATCACAGAGGAACAACTGTTGCAAGGTTTTACATTTGGAGGGTCAAGTGCACCAGATTCTGATGTTATGGACATGTCATCAGTACCCCAGTCATCTCAAGAAGATGGCAAAAATGTCTTCAGATTCTTTTGGTGGGATGCGTACGAAGATGAGCGTAATCAACCTGGTGTTGTCTTGCTCTTTGGAAAAACTTTTTCAGAGGAGCAGAAGAAGTTTATCAGTTGTTGTGTGGTAGTTAAGAATATTCATAGGAAAATTTATTTATTACCCAGGCCATGTGTAAGTTGCTTATAAATCAAACTGCTACAATGATCTTCATTTTGTGAACAGTTCTTAGATAAAACTGGAGATGAAACTGATAAACCAGTGTCAATCATGGATGTTTATCAAGAATTTAATGAAGATGTGGCCAAACTATACAATATGGCATCTTACAAATCAAAGAAAGTTACCAAAAAGTATGCGTTTGATTCAAGTGTTCCAGAAGAGAGTGAATATCTTGAAGTTAGATTTGAGGTCAGTTAATTTATACTCATTTTTGGCATTTAAATACGTTTTATATGTTTATTGTATCGATTATAGGGCAAATACGATTTTCACGAACAAAAATACAACACATTCTCAAGGATTTTTGGTATGAATAGTTCGTTCCTGGAAATTTTTCTTCTTGAAAGAAAAATCAAAGGTCCATGTTGGTTGAATGTTTCCAACTTCGAAGTAGCCTCAAATCCTTATACTCACACTTGCATTGAAGTTAGATGTACAAAACCTTCAGATGTTTCTGTGATGGAATCAACTCGCCCAGTACCACCGCCGCCGTTGGTAGTAATAGCCCTTAACATAAAAGCAGGAGTCAATCCTAAAACAAATGCCAATGAAATCGCCTTAATTTCCTGCCTTGTAAATAACAGGTATCATTTGGATAAGCAAACGCCTAATCCACTGTTTCATGATCATTTTTGCGGTAAGTAACTCTGATGTACACTACATTTGAACTTTACCGAGCTTCCTATTGTAGTTTTAACAAAGTTATTACACAATAATTTCCCAAACAACATGCACATCGCATTGTCAAAGTACAAAGCGACAAGAGTACAGAAAATGGATTCTGAGAAAGCCCTTCTCAATTATTTTATGGCACAATTCACAAAAATTGACCCAGACTTAATTGTTGGACATGATCTTAATGGATACCAGTTTACAATTCTTGCAGATCGTCTCCAAGCTCAAAATGCAACAAACTACAGTCGCCTGTCACGCATTCGTCGTTCAAATGGGAAGAATTTGTTTGAGCGTCATTTGTTTAGTGGACGTTTAGTCTGCGATATTAAATTAAGCGCCAAGGAATTAATCAGGTGTCGTTCTTATGACTTAGATTCACTGTGCCAGAATGTGCTGAAAATACCAGAAGGCCAACGAATTGAAATAGAACCTGAGAATATCCCAATGATGTATGAGTCCACAATGGAATTATTCAAGTTTATCTCTATTACAATGCAGGATACTGCGTATATTCTCAAAATGATGTTTGAACTCAATGTTATTCCTTTAGCACTGCAAATTACAAACATTGCCGGCAATGTAATGTCACGTACTTTGATGGGAGGCAGGTCGGAGAGAAACGAATTTTTATTATTGCATGCATTCAATGAGAAAGACTACATCGTTCCAGAAAAGATAATCAAAAAGAAAACAGATACAGTTCCTACAGCAAAAAGAAAGAAACCAACTTATTCAGGTGGTTTAGTATTGGACCCTAAAGTCGGATTTTACGATAAACTGATTTTATTGATGGATTTTAACTCTCTCTATCCAAGTATCATCCAGGAATACAACATTTGCTTTACTACAATGCATGATATTAATGAAGCAGATCCAGAGAATGAAACTTTTGATTTACCGGATAAGAGTCTCCCCGCTGGCATTTTACCGACCGAAATTCGTAAATTGGTTGAAAGTCGTCGGGAAGTAAAGAAACTGATGAAGAATCCAGACCTTTCGGCAGATTTACAACTTCAATACAACATTCGGCAAATGGCGTTGAAGCTAACTGCAAATTCAATGTACGGTTGTCTTGGATTCAGTAATTCACGCTTCTTTGCGAAGAAATTAGCTGCGTTAGTTACACAAAAAGGTCGCGAAATTCTTACAATAACACGAGACATTGTTCAAAAACTGTCCTATGATGTTATCTACGGTGATACAGATAGTATCATGATAAACACAAATATTACAGACTATGAACAAGTTTTTAGAATTGGTAAGAGTATCAAGCAAGAAATAAACCAAATGTACAGACAGGTGGAGCTTGATATTGATGGAGTATTTAAATATCTCTTACTTCTCAAAAAGAAAAAATATGCTGCAGTTTCACTATCCAAGGGTAAAAATGGTAAACTAGTTGAAGTACAAGAACATAAAGGTTTGGATATTGTACGAAGAGATTGGTCACAACTTGCTGCTGAATCTGGTAAATTTATACTCAACCAAATCTTGTGTGACCAATCAACTGATGATAGAATAGAGAATATTCTCAAACACTTGACAAAGCTACGAGAAGATTTAGAAGCGAGTACTGTGCCTTTACCGTTGTTAGTCATCACGAAGCAATTGACTAAAGATCCTTATCAGTACCCCGACAAGAATTCACTTCCTCATGTGCAGGTTGCACTGAGACATAATAAAAGCAAGGGAAAGAAATTCAAAGCTGGTGATACAGTCCCCTATGTTATCTGCAAAGATGGTACAACAAACAGTGCAACCCAAAGGGCTTATCTCCTCGATGATTTGAAATCAAACAACGAGTTGAAGATAGATATAGACTACTATTTAGCCCAACAAGTTTACCCAGTTGTATCGCGTATTTTGGAGCCGATTGAAGCAGTTGATCCTGAACAAATTGGAAGTTGCTTAGGGGTTGATGTTAGAATTGTGAAGAAACCTGCTGGTGCAAGAGCACAATTTGTTTTCACCGATATTAAGAGAGTGGACACATTGACAAAGAATTGTAAGCCATTTATATGGAATTGTCTTGCATGTAGCTACATCAATTCCGTTGGAGAAGATAGTAATTGTGTTCTGGAATCTTGCGGTAATCCAGAATGTAGTGTAAGACCTGTTGAGTATATTTCTTACATTAAGAACAAACTTGTATTGGCATTGAGGGAATATGAAGCAAAGTATTATAAAAATGAGTTTACGTGTGAAGATCCGTCCTGTACAGTGAACAGCTTTAAGTTGCCGCAACGATTTTCGGGTCGATATCCTGTGTGCACCAAGTGCAACCAAGCAGTGATGTATAAAGTCTTCTCAGAGGATGAAATGTATGCTCAGTTGATATTTCTGCAGAGAACTTTTGATTTTTCGAAGAAAGCAAGGCGTAAGTTATTTTTTAGTAGTGGTACACGGTTTCTGATTATAATTGAAAGATCTGTGCTGTAGGTGATGATCCTAACTTGGAATCTGGCTACAATATGCTCAAAGAAGCGGTTGATAAGTATATCAACGTCTGTGGATATGCAACAGTGAATTTAGCTGATTTATTCAGCGTATTCACAGTCAACAAAGTTGTGAAAGAAGAGATGCAAATCGATGCAACGCATGTTTTCGATGATGTCGATGATGATATTTAATTGTTGAGCCCACCTTGAAACTACTTTCTAATTAAGTGGCTTGAAACAAAGAAACAACGAAATTATTTCGTTGTTTTTTGTTTTCGTCTTACATTTTTATTTATGGTTCTGTCAGAAATTCGAATATGATTTATTCGAGTTTGCGATTCTTTTAATTAGTAAGTTATTCCTAAAAATTGTTTAAACATAAATTACGAATTACGTGAATATTGTAATAAATTCTTATTCCTTATTGGTTCCGATTTGAATTCGACTACGGATTGTGATGTGTTGCTGGTTGCTGGTGCTTTTCCGGCATCTATCAACGCGTCTTGATTGAAAAGCAGACAAAGAAACAACATTTGTTTCTGAGTTGCTTGTGGGTACGCATATGGTTGTCGCACCATTGTGTATGTCTGACACTGACACAGGGAGCGCTAATCAATTAATGTCATTTATCGTCTTTAATCTTAACTAAATTCTTCGTAAAATTCGATAATTCATTAAAATTCCCCTAGTGTTGAGCGCGCGTACTAAGTGCTGTGAGAATCGTGAACCTGCGCAAAACGCGGTGGCCTAGCGGCGGACCCCGAAGAACATTGCGCGCAGCCGCATAACGCAGTAACCAGTTGTGTGGAGCGGAGGGCCGCTGAATTGACGCCTTTTGTGCTTTTGCCAAAGACTCTGGATACTTTTAGATTAGGGGACCTTAAAAATAAGAACTTCTAATAAACGTACTGATTTGTAGTAATATGAGTAATGCACCCAATCAAAATGGATCAGGTCTAGAGCAGCAGGTGAGTAAAGTACTTTGTTTAATTTGCTTCGATTTCCATGTCACGCTACTGCGTTTTTGGAGCGCGGTTGTGTGAGTGCTGGATGTGCGGCAAGTCCACGTTTTGCCGACCCGGAAGCCCGATAATGGAGGTCGGCGCTCAACTATTGTCCGGTTGTTTCATTATCGATCCGGAATCTTCAAGTTCAATGTGATGTGATTCTGTGAAGCTGTAAATCTAGCAGCGCCGCGATGACACTCGCGGAATGCCCGCAGTGCGGTCATGCATCAATGTCGGCATAGCGTTTCGCCATCGCTCGCCGTCCACGCGATGAGAGCCAGCCATTGTTCGCGGCTGAATCACAGTAGCGCTGGTGTGTGCTGCTTCGCTTCTATCATGCAGGTGATCTTTGAATGCTGATAACTAATGTGTGTTTGACTTTTTGCAGTTTGCTGGTCTGGACTTGCAGGGCCGCGGCGGCGGCAGCGGCGGCAGGTACATCCCACCCCACTTACGCAATAAACCCGCTTATCCAAGCACTCCCGATTCTCGCGACTCGCGCGAACGCGGTGAGTCTCGCGGAGGCGGCGGCGGCAGTCGCGGATACAGCCGCGGCAGCGACGGTCGCGGCGGCCAGACGCGCGACTCTCGTCAAGGGGACTTTTCCAGTTTCAACACTCGCAATCGACGTGACTACCAGAACGGCGACTCCGGCGAGCGTGACAGCTGGAGTCGAAGCGGCAGTCGCTTCTCAGATCGCGATCGCGACATTCCGCGCAATGATCGCTGGCAGGATCCTCCATCAAAAGGCGGCGAACGCTGGAGCGATGGCAACAGCGACAGCCGCGGTGGCTCGGCTAACAGCCGCTGGAATGAAAGCGGCGGCGGGCGTCGTAACGATGCCGATTGGACCGTGCCCACTGGTCGCGACGAGCGTCTCGAGCTCGAACTTTTTGGCCAGGGAAACACTGGCATCAACTTTAGCAAATATGAGGATATTCCAGTCGAGGCGACTGGTGACAAAGTCCCGCATCACATCTCATCTGTAAGTACCTAATTACTTCGGAATATAAATGTTTATTGTAATCATAATTGATTCGTTTGTAGTATGAGGAAGTACAGCTGACAGAAATTATAAGGCAAAACATTGCATTGGCCCGTTATGATGCTCCGACTCCAGTACAGAAGTACGCTATCCCCATCATTTTGGGCAGGCGCGATTTGATGGCTTGCGCCCAGACTGGCTCCGGCAAGACTGCCGCTTTCTTAGTGCCGATCCTCAATCAGATGTACGAGCAGGGACCCCCTAACATCACCCACGCTCGCAGCTATCGCAGGAAGCAGTATCCTCTTGGTTTGGTGCTTGCTCCCACTCGAGAACTTGCCACTCAAATCTACGATGAGAGCAAAAAGTTTTCTTATCGTTCACGTGTGCGTCCATGCGTTGTGTAAGTCAGAAAGTTTACGAAACTAACAATCATTTATTATGAGTCATCATTCTACGAGGCTTGTTCACATTTCAATTATATTCTAGTTATGGAGGATCGAATGTCGTTGACCAAATGAAGGATTTGGACCGTGGTTGCCACTTGTTGGTGGCAACGCCTGGCCGTTTGTTGGACATGATCGAGCGCGGCAAGATCGGTCTTGATCATTGCCGTTTCCTCGTACTTGACGAAGCTGATCGTATGTTGGACATGGGTTTTGAGCCGCAGATTCGTAGCATCCTCGAGAAGGACTCGATGCCGCGAACTGGGGACCGACAGACACTTATGTTCTCTGCAACGTTTCCGTCACCCATCCAGCTTTTGGCTAGAGACTTTTTGGATAACTACATCTTCCTAGCTGTTGGTCGGGTGGGTAGTACTTCGGAGAACATCACCCAGAAGGTGGTGTGGGTCGAAGAGCATGACAAGCGGTCGTTCCTCTTGGATCTGCTTAATGCCGCTGATCTCACCCATCCTTCAGCTGAGAGCCTCACGCTCGTGTTCGTCGAGACGAAGAAAGGAGCTGATCATCTCGAAGAGTTCCTGCATATGGACGGATATCCGGTCACTTCCATTCATGGTGATCGCACACAGCGCGAGCGTGAAGATGCTCTAAAACAATTTAGATCTGGGCAAACTCCTATTTTGGTCGCTACGGCTGTCGCCGCTCGTGGTTTGGACATTCCACATGTGAAACATGTCATTAATTTCGATTTACCTTCTGACGTAGAAGAATATGTTCACCGTATTGGTCGTACCGGTCGTATGGGTAACCTTGGTAAGTTAAAGTGTTTCTTTTTTTCTAAAATCGGTTTTCTTCTAACTGGTCCCTTTGTTATAGGTTTGGCTACATCTTTTTTCAACGACCGCAATCGCAATTTAGCATCGTCGTTGTTGGATCTTCTCATAGAAGCCAAACAGGAGATTCCGTCATGGCTGGAGAGTGTTGCTGCTGATGGTCGTTGTGGTGGATCTGGTCGTCGTACTGGCAAAGGCCGTTTTGGTGGAGGCGGTTTCGGCGCTCGTGATTACCGTCAACAGTCCGGCGGGTCAGGATCTGGCTCGGGAAGTGGCCAGCGCCAACGCAGTGGTGGCAGTGGCGGCTACGGCAACAACGGTTATGGCGGTGGCGGTGGTAAGCGTAGCAGAAATTCCTATCGTTAATTTACTTTTATCATTAAATCATTCAATTGTTGCACATTGTTTAATTGAGTTCTTTAAATTAAGCTTTGTTTTGGCTTGTATGAATTTTTTGAATGGTTTCTGAATGTCTTCCCTCGACTAATTGCGTGTTGTTTGCGTAGGTTATTACGGCAACGATAGAGGCGGTTACGGCGGCAACTACAACAATTCTGGCGGCGGCGGCCGTGACGACTGGTGGGAAAATTAGGAAAATTTCCCACTAAAACGCCATTAACATTTACCCTCAAATACAAATCAAGTAAGACGACACCCACAACTACTTACCTTTTTAGTAGATGCTTTATCCAGGACAGAACTATAACCATTAACGATAATTTGAAATAAATTTGCCTCTTTCGAACTATTGGTCGTTTCCGACGGACCAATCAGATGTTAAGAATGTTGATGACATTTAGCTCGAACACCGTCGAACACAACACTCACACTGATTCGCCACATGAAGAAATCAATTTTGAAAGTAGCGAGTAACGGACACGTCCTGGATTAGACATGCATCCATTGTTTATCAGCAAATATAATCTAATAATAATAATATATTAAATAGTTGGACATTTTCATGGAGTATAATTGTAGGTGACTTAGAGTCGCTTAAGTTAGTAGCAAGTTATTTTAAGCAACTACAAAAGGAATAATAACTTTGTATTTAATATTTACTTCCACTCTGTCATTTGGTTTACTTCTAATATTGTTTAGACTTCACAAAAAGCACACGAATGAAATACACAAAATGTCATTATCGGTGGTGATTGCAAGTTCTGGGTGATGAATCTGTGGACAGCAAATACGTGCACTCGTTTGCAGTTCAGTTATCCCTGGGATTTTCTTATTGCTGCGCCAAGTGTCTGCGCTACTAGCCATTGTAATGATCAATCATATCGTACATAACAAATGTGAAAACTAACGAGAACCTAGTGAACAAACAAAACTATTTCATTTAAGTAATACGATGTTTTGCTATCCCGAATGTGAGACGAACATAACAAATGCGTTCGACTTGCGCACAATGATGACAGGAATCAGAGCTTATTCATAACGCGTCCTCTTTTATAAAAGAAAATCGATGGAAATCAATTGAGGCCTGGCGCATTTGTAAGCGCGATGGCCGCGTAAGGATCTGATGACGGACGGAACTATTTAAGAAACATAAACAAATACTATAAAAGTAGAGTAATAAAATGAGACAGAAACATGAAACTATTATTTACGAATAATGGATGAGACGAGTATGAAAACTAAACGAAAAGCGCGTTGCAGTTACAGCTGTTGAACGCTAAGAGTATTCTGTTATACACGACTGTGATATATTTCCAATCTTAGAAATATGATATGATAGTTAAATTTTTATCAATTATGATTAATGATTGATGATAATGCGGCACAAAATGAAGGAGCGCGCCGACGAGGTGCGGCGATGTCTTCATTTTACGAATTGAGGTGGGCGCAAGGTACGCCCCGTTTGGAGGTGGCAGTCGTTCTATGCTCCCTTGTACATAAGGGTGGGATATAATCTTAGCGTATGTAAAAATAAGACTATTAAAACGAGGTGTAAAAAGGAAATGAAATCAAAACTGGTAATCAGTTCAGAGAATGAGTTGTGCATGAGGAAGTTTTAATCTGTGACCTTTTGTTCGAAACTAGTAACATGATATAATTTTGATTCTGTGCAGTATAATTACATTGTCAATTTAATATGAAACTCAATGTAACTCTCTGGATGTTGCAGCATCCATCAGGGAGAACTTTTATGAACAACGATGGTTTGCGCCAAGTAAACATAACTGGAACAAGAATGGTTTGAAAGAACTGCGAATTTCGTTTTAAACATTTCATTAATTTAACAATTTCACCTTTCATAATTGGTTCCTGATGGGATTTTGTTAGTGTTTAACAAATCGCTTCTTCTAATTTACTTTAGTATACTATAGTATAAGAGAAATAGTGTTAGTTTGCAGTTTGTCGAGTTTCTTCGTTTTCTAGAGTATTCAACAATGTGTGACTTTGCATTAGTTTTGATTGGCAGTCCCTTCTTTTCCAAATTGTAGGCAGTGCAAAGCAAGCTATGAAATTAACTGCATAGTACAAAGCGATACTTTTATAATTACTACATTATTGTTAACTATAATGCCGCAATTGTCTGCGGCGCGAATTGCATAACTAAACTATTTATATTTATTTATGTGAATGAGATTTTGCGAGTTGAGCGTCTCAACGGACTTCTTTCAATAATAGCGATGAAGATGGATTTCTTTTAACGTTTTATATCCTGTGATAACAGTTAGAAACTTGTGCCTATTTCTTATTAACACAGCAGGTTTGTGAATCTTGTTTTACGTGCGCGGTGAAATTGGCTACACAACTTTATGACTTTTATCACACTATCTCATTTGAAACTTGTAATTTATTCATGAATGGGTTAAAATTAACAGATGACATGCGGATTGGTTAATATACGAAGGCGAAACGGGGAAAATCAAACACAAAGATAACAAACAATTTGAGCTGTGACTGCAACTTTCGTGTAAACAAAAACAAGGTGGATAAACATGAGGGCGATACGAATGGGACAAGATGATTGATGTGGTAAAAAGTGTAGCTTTTAATTCTGAAACACGAGACCATTTATCGATAACAATTATCTGGGATGGCAAAATGCTGAGTGCTCTTGTAATTTGTCCTTTTCAAAGTGAAAACAAAATTAACTAAAATCTTATGATATTTAATTTTTTAAGAAGTCAAGTCTTTTTTGAAACTTATTTGATGCATTTAATTATAAAATAAATAAAATTCAACTTATGTGTAGTCTGTTTACCTTAAATGTGCTTGAATTGTTTGTAAATTCTGCGGGACTTTGCTTAAATTTTTTCACAATTTCATGATTAATTATTGGTTCAATGGGTTGCCTACGTTAAAAGTTTAACTAAATGTATTAACTGAATTTAAAGCGTAAACCTGTAAAAGGAAAAATTTATATTTTATTATTGGACTCTTACGTTATTTGTAATGTAAGTATTATTTTCTGATAATGTTGTAGTGTAGACGATTTTGTTCAGAACTCGTAAGTTTGTACTACTTTGCGTCCACTTCAGGTGAGGCCGCTAGCAGCCGGTTTCGGTGGCTTCCGCGCAAGTTTCGTCTCTGGAATCCGCGCGATTGCCGCACGCATCGCGACAACAAAATCGCCCTCGCCAGTCGTCCGAGTCTTCTCTCGCTGCTCGGCCAGTCGGCTTCGTGCGATGGTCGTGTCCGCATTGCGCTGAATCTCGTCTTGTCGCATCCGCAGCCGGCCCGCGTATTCACTCATTACACATATTCGTTATTCATCCGTGGCTCGGTTTCGGCGCAGGTAGCAACTCGCGCGGGTTCCTCCACATTCGCGACGATAAGTGCATTCAGAAATAGTTCAAAGTCGCTAAATCGCGCGCATTAAAATGCATCGCCGGCTCGTCGCAACGTGCTTGCTGCTCGCGCTGAGCGTGTGTTTTGTATACTGCCGAAACGTCGACAGTAGTCGCGCAAAGAGAACGATTAGCGATAGCAATCGCGGGAATAGTTGTGATAATGTAATAGCGTTCTTTCAATCGAGGAATATACCGATACAGCGCACGTCTGGACCCAAAGGTAGGTGTACTTACACAACAGTGTAACCGAATACAGGCAAGTTTCGGTGCGATATAACACCTCGAGTCCGAAGTTTGTTTTTTGTTTGGGAAACGATAAAGTGAGTAAAACGCGAATGGAGTTGAGGAACAAATGAAATTGTAATACCACACGAGGTTGAGTACAAAAAGCCATACAAACAATAGCCACAGTTTTAGCTGCCTTTACGATGTTGCATTACGATTTAACACTCTTGCAAAGCGTTTTAACGTTTGGCATGTCGATAAGATGTTGTTATCAGATGTCGCACGTATCTTGATTGTTTTGCAATCACCGAGGTGGCCATCACAATTCAGGTAAATATCGAACTCTATAAATAAAAGTTGGTAGAACATTGAGGAAGTGGAATGTAACGACTATTTGAGTTGGTTTGAATAATTTTTTTTCAACTTGTGCTTTCTTTTGATATTTATTTGTTTTCTAGAGGAATGTATGGTTGAAGTACTGGACAACAAAGCTAAACTTAAAATGTCTTCAAATTTTTCGGCGCAATGCATAATTTTCTTGTAAATAATGAAATTCTAAAGCATTAATTACCTATTAATGCACTTGTCACAATCTCCTATTGTTTAATAGGCTTTCTGCGGTATAAATTGGCAAACTAGGTGTCTAGCTGCGCATTTGTAAGTTCAGCGTGCGCTCAATTGATGTAAATCTATTCGTAATGTATGCGTGTATCGCGGTGTTTGTCGAATTAGCACCACCACCATCATACAACATGCGTCTTGGCGAAGAGAACACAAGCAACATGTCGGGCAATTTCCCGAGCTCTCTGTCACCACCTACATCAACCTCGTGATGACACGTGAAACACCCGTGCCTTTATTCCGTATATTTAGATATTTCACATTTGTGCAGCATGCTCACTTTATACCAACTCTGTATTTGTCATTGTATGGTTTTCATTTGTCTGCCAGCATTTATTATGCAATAATAGCACAATGGCACTCGATGCTCATTTGCCAGCGAGGATCATTGGGTCCTCCTGGAATTGCATTTGCATACTCGAGTGCTGCGCAGCCACATTGTCGCGCAGACCAATTAAATATGTTTATTGACGAGCAATTTACCTCGAGCGGCGGGTGAAAATGCTCGGCGACGATGCGTTGTCGACGCGCTAGGTTGTTAAATGAATAAGTGAGGAATGTGGCACAGTATGGGGTTGACTGGCGAGTCCTGTGAAGGTACATGCCTGGTAAATACAAGCAATTATTTATATTTGTAGTTGTGGGAAATGCGGTAGTGGAAAACACGCCAAAGTATAGTACAAATTTAAATTTAGTGGCGAATGCATATTGCGCACGCGATTGCGAGTGCTGCTTTGTTTTCGTTCTCTCCGGTTGAGGAAAGGGTGCGAATGTTTTTGGCTTTTCTTATCGACTTAATAGCTATTCTTTTGGGTTCGCTCGGGTAGTATTGATATGTGGATTCAGGGCATGTGAGGACTATAATTTAAAGATGAAAAGGGAAGTGATAAAGGTGATATTTTGAAGAGAGGATATAAAAGTTGACTTTTTAATGCAGTGAAGCGAAATTATTGAGGGAGTCATAAATTGAAGAGAATATTATACTACATACAAATCAGCAAACAGAAGTTCACTTCATATCTTTGGTTTTCTAATACCACCACTACCAATTTATACATGAAATGGCCTTCAGTTCTATTTTCGAGTTGTGAACTATTGATTTTATTAAAAAAAAAAATCTTATAAGAATCACTTTCAGTTAATTTCCCAAATCTCAACATTCAACAATGACTCTCATAAATCATATGTCTCTTTCTTCTTCATTTGGAAAGGACATCCAAGAGCACAATACAAACTCATCTAGAATATTGTTTAACCCGCAAAAATGCATCCCCAATTTGAATTGCGGTCCACCCAGAGTGCTTACACTAATAACAATGAATTAAAAGCAATTTCTCCTCCTTATTTGCTTGCCGCTCGTTCCGCGTTGATAGCGGCCTCGTCGGCGGCGCGCAGATGCGTATTATCTTAATATAATACATCTGTAATTGAAAGGGTCGGCGCACACCACGGCGTGGATGTGTTTAGTTTGCATTCAAAGACATTGCCAGCGCGACGCGGCCGGAAACTCCGGGGAAAAATGTTACGCGAGGGTGAATTTTATGATATCTCAGAGATTGGCATGCATGCATAAACTGGGTCAAATTGTTGATTTTCTATTCCATACCAAGGGTACAAACTGGATGAACCAACAAGGCCAGGCGCTAAGTGGATTGCTACGCGCTGAATGAAAAAGAATGGAAATGGGCAGAAAGCAACAGTTCTTGCTTTTTGCGGAAAGAAATTTGCCTTTGAGTAGACATGAATTTTATTTATATTTGGGAATGTTTCGACTTTAATTGCTTTATATTTACCCCCTGGTTTAGAACATTATATGGCAATTCTATTGACTGCTTTGCAAGATAAGGAAATAAATTTGTTTCCAAAAGATTTCAAATTATATTCCGAGTTGAGTCTGTTTATTTCACAATGGTAGTACCATTGTATTTATTCTCATTAAATATTGCAATTAGAAGTCAAATGAATTGACAGTGCATTGGTATAGTTCCGCTTTATAGAGTTATATTTTCGGTGGAAATATAGAATTTCATGCAGGAATCCAATCAAAATACATCAACTAATTTTGAATGTTGATGGTTTTATTTCGTTTTTTGCCCAATGTAATATTGCACTTGAACAAATTTAGTGTTTATATGAAGTTTGTCATTCAAACATTGATTGATTCATTCAGCTTTAATCGAATCTTTCACAAAAACAAATATTTACTTTTGTGCTACCATTTTATCAGCATTTATAACTTGAATCAGTGTTCACGTTCCGTTCTTATCTGTTTCTATAAAGCGCCAACTTGTACTATTAATTTTTTTCTCCTCGTTCGCAACTTTAACATCTCCAGCACCTGCTTCTATTCGCAAAAAATCCTTGTGATTGTAAACGCTCGCACAAGCATCATCGAGCGAACCTGAACAAGCTACTATTCTTTCAATCTTCATCTGCAATCTTTTTCCTTTTCTACTATCATACTGCCATAGTTTGGCTCTATAGATAAGTGCACTCTTCGCGAGTATGAATGAAGCTTCTTTTACAATGTTGATATGCGCACAATGTGCGCACTTACTCTCCCCATCGGATTGCATACGTGATAAAACAATTTCAAACCGCCTGTCTAACAATGTTGTAAACCTGAAACCACCTAAGTCGTCGTGAAAGTAAACTGCATTCCACGTACACCTTTGGTGTTCGCGTTGGCACACTGGACGAGAGGGTGCGAAGGGCAGAGGGAGGGTGGTAGCTTGGAATCCTTCTTTAGAAGATTGTCCGCTAACGATGGCTTGCTTTGTTATAGAGCTTACGCAGGTTATGATAAAGTAGGTACGGCACCCTAGGTGGATGCGAGAGTTGACCCAGTATCTTCAGGAGTGAAGTGTACATTGAGCATAGTAGAATGTAGCGGTGATGATTATACCTGCTTCGGTGGTAAGATCGACCACTGTGCGCGGCATCGGTGGATATAAAAGTGTGGTGGATGTTTAGGTGGGTGCAAGTTATGCATACATTGTTATGAGGTACTTGAAAGGTCTGAGTGAGTCATGAAGATTTTAACTTTGGTTGGTTTAGTTTATCGGTTATTTTAGAGGATTTGCATTTAGGTCGCTTAAGTTGATACAGAACTCTGTTTCAGCACAGTTTAGGTTACGTCATTTGTCTTAATTAGATAACTAGAAGTTATTAATATATTTTTCAGTTTGCTTCTAATTATTTATCTACTAGCGCGTAAATATGCAAATCATTTAATGTACGCAAACATTGCGACTCTTAATTTACGCTTTTAAGTACTTGGCGTTTGCTTTGTGCAAGCAACAGCATTACAGACAACTAGTAAAGATTCACAATGAATAAGTTTGTTTATCGGAACACTTAGAACCTGTTTAATGATATTTATACTCTTATACTGTTATTTTCTTATTTTTTTCGTCGTGGAGCATACTTTTACCCATGCCGGATACCGACACCGTACTAGTCCTCTATTTCATTATTCTGCATCGACTACTAGGGTTATTGGCAGTTATTAGGACTAGATTCAGTGAGAATATGCATTATATAGATATACTCCCTCCCACAGGATTCGAACCCATCTCGTCCGAATGTACGCTTCGTTATTGCTGCTAAGCGATACCAACTACAGAGCTGAGCTCTTCATCTGCTTTATTTTCCAATCTGGAATTTTCTATAAATTAAATCATATTGGAAACAGTTTTGTGCTTCTTCTTGCTTGTGTTGAAACTAGTTACTGCAAAACGGGGAATAATTTTGAGCACAATACCAACTTGTGCCGTCCCCGGTGGCACAAATAGATTATGTCACGTTCCCTATTCACGCACCTTGCGCCCGCGCGCACCCTTAACACCTAGAATGGATATTTCACTTGGTGCACATACACCGCGTGCACCGGAAAGTCGGGGCGGCAGCGCGCCGGCAACATCTGTCCGCCAATGTACATAACATGCGCGCACATCCTCTTCCTCTCCTTTGTTAGTCGCTTAACGTCATAAATTTTCAACGGAGAAAAATAACGCATTTTACAGTGTACGCCAGGAAATGAGCGCCACCGTCGTCGTAGCCGCGCGCTGTGTACACGTTGTTTTTAATTTATTGAAATTGAGAAATATCGCAGACGAGTACCTGGTAAACATGGCAAAGTCTGGGAAATTGCCTGCGTGCCGAGCGGAGAAAATTGCGATTTACATAGTTTTCAGGATTCTTACAATTTTCGGATGTAATAAGCAAGATGAATAGACTTTTTTATGTCTTCCTCTAGCTCCAAACTTTTGGAGTAGCTTTGGAAAATTAGAACAATTGGCATTACGTTATGAATCCGTATCTGGTATTTCTCAGGCTGTCGATTTTCTTTCTACCCTTCGATTGGGTTTTCAAATGACGTTTACGGAGTGTCTTGCTCACACTTATCGCCGAACAACTATCCGCAGTCTGGGAAGACTCGCAAAAGTCATGCGAAGAATAATTGTCCCTAGTGAGATTTAATAAACCTTGTCCTTGCCTAGGCTGTGTGAATTTCTACCACGTTCCAGACGAGAAAAAGCGCTTTAAATTTTCTCTTAGGAAGTCAACTTAAACACAATAAAAACGAAAAAATCAAAGACTCTCAAATTAATCATCATTTTCATGTTGAAAATTTCGGCTAATCACTACGGTCGAATATGGACATTAGCCAGGACAAAAAAAGGAGGGAAAAACAAATGGCATTGTCTAGGATTACAATTGTCTGACGTCATTCCAGAGAATTGTATTGTGAAGATGACATTTTATTCCTTTCCATTCCTCTCTACTCGAGTTTCCACCCATTCCGCCATTTGTATAAAACTAGCCGGCCATTGCCACACTATCAAAGTTGGAT